>MU129071.1:96552-109611 GCA_014904985.1 Hydnum rufescens UP504
GTATCATTTTATGGTAAGTTACCATGAATATTCATGTATGAACCTGATATCTTACCACCATGGCATGATACATCAAATTACCAGTTATGAGGATATGTATCAGCCTGGTAAATATATCATCCCTGGTATGCCATATAGTAATAATGTTGGTGGTGGGGATGGTTGGTGGTTGGGGTTGGGGGTTAGGGTTGGGGGGTTAGGGTTGGATTGCCTGGAGTGGGTTGGGAACAAAGGTATGCTGGCCGAACCACATTACTTGTGTATTCAGAGGCAGAGACTGCATATAAGATTGTCAGCACAAGAACGGCCATGTAAATGTGGGTAGGCATACCTGAAGAATCGAGGTTTGGATTTGACTGGCAATACGAAGACTGGAAGGCATTCCATGCATTTCCATTTCGCTGGAATTTTGACAGGGCTGCCGCCAAGGCAATGTGCCTAATGGATTCAGGACTTCATTTCCACTCTTTTGCCTTTGCATCCAAGTCCGCAAGGAACTTGATACATCAGTTTTGAGCCCAGGCTACCTGTTCAGCACTGAACCACCCACCAAGGTGCATGCCCTCATTATCATCAACATGATTGGGATCCATGTTACAAGTATTGTCAAGAGCAGTCTGAGTGGTCAAACGTGGCAATGAGAACGAGGGTGGAGGGGGCGACTGAGGAAGCAAAACAGGAGGGGAAGGTGATGTACGAGAGGACAAGGGTGGAGGTGAAAAGCCATGCGCTTGTGTGCTCTGGGACTCAGCCCAACGCTGGAGGGACAGAGACATACTCGACTGATGAGGAGTACCTTGGTGCCCCACAGATACATGTGAGTTTGGATTCAAAGGATGAGTCGACCGCGAATCGATTTTGATGACAAGATGCGATGGTCGCCGAGTTGCATCATCATCAGCTCCATCACGAGATTGGGTATCACTCCCGGCACCCTGGAGAGACACTGGATTCCCCCTGAGGCACTGCAGGCCCAGCTCCAATCCTGGCACGAGACTTGGGATCTTTTCAATGTAGTAGGCGGGTCCACATCTTCTTCGTTTGGACTTGGAAGAGGTCTCGGGGGATCAATACAGTGTGTTTTTTGAGGGACTCTAGACTTGGGGCCGATCTTGGGTGGAGCTTTGGTGCAAGATTTAGAAGCCAAGGCCTTGGTACTTCTGGTATTAGAATGATGAGAGCGAAGGGTGGAGAGCTTCAGGGAGACTTCAGGTTCTGGTGACTGGGTAATGAGCGTAGGGTTCGAGCAAGTCCGCCAGCCATTCATCATGATTAAGCAGTAGCTGCGAGTACAAACAGCAACTGTAATAAATTGTGAGGGAGCTTAAAAGCCTGAATCACAGCTACGCAAAGATATTGTGACTCGGGGGAGAAGTCCTACAGGCTGAATACAAGTACGCAAGGTAGATGTACAGTCGCCAGTTGAACAAAAGCTGCCAGTTATGGAGATGAGAGAGTGAGATGAGAGAGCAGGAGACAAGAGAATGATGAGACGAGAGAATGAGACAAGAGAACGAGATGATAATCACTTTACTGGGCCCACAAATACGCACAGTAACGGATCAAGCACATAGCCTAAAAAGCACTCCAACACAAGGCTGAGTACTTCTTCAACTACGTGGGCAGTGTAAGTGTTCGACAACTTGACACTGGCAGATGCTGAATAGCATTGCAACTGTATAGGAATAAACTTTACACCATATATGGTATTAACTTTACTTTATTATGAATACACAAAGGAAAAGAACATGGAGAAGGAAAAGAACATGGAGAAGGAAAAGAACATGGAGAAGGACAAAAATTATGAGGCCAAGGACTCAGCGGGTTTGGAGTATTCAGGGTGCTCAAGGTTCAAATCCAATTTGATACGCCAAACAGGAGGAGACTTCGCAAATCCAAAGGATTCATCTGGAAGTAGATTGGGTGCCCAAGTGGTGCTGCGACCCTCATTTACCAACCAACAGATCCGATGAATAATGGCATCAACAGGTCCCGAGGTAGGCCACATCATTGTCATGAACCCAACACTCATCACATGATTGCTATGGGCACAGATCATCATCTCCATTCGATGAAGATGAAGATCAACAGTTTGGATGGGCAATTGGGCGAGCCAGGCAACCAACCATGCAGTGTCAAATTCAATGACTTGGAGGCGACGTAAGCGCTGGTCCCTAGGTATTAATGGACCAACGATTGGTGGATACTGGTCATAGTTGAGGAAGTACTCCCCGTATCGAGACCTAGAATCTTTGTCCTTAATCAAAGGAGGTGCTATCGCCAAAAGATTGTCCAGTTCCTGCTGGCTACAAGCATGAGCATATACCTGATCGATATATTCTAAATCCCTCAACCCAGTGTAATGCTCAGACAGCGCATGCGAAGCATCGATCGTGACAGTTGTGACCTCAGCTGCACAAGTTGCAGCCCATCCCTCCAAAGTCACCTTCAGCTCATCGCGTGGGCGGCTCTGTTTGAACAGAAGCTGAATCGAAACCTTGCCCTTCTTGTGTTCTGTGCGAGCTGCAATCACCTGTGGGTACAGAGCCAGCCATATGTCAGGTGTTTGGAAGCCTTCTGGAACAGGGCCCAGAGAGATGATGGCCCAATGGCCCACTGGGATGGGGGAGTAAAGCATCCCCAACACCACCACCTGTGGCTGAGGCATCAGAACATTAGGGGCAGGTCCACTAAGTGCATTGAGCAAACGACCAATTATAACGGGGTTGTATGGTGTTGCCTGGGCTGCCACCTGTTGCTGAGGCACCAAGACATTAGCGGTGGACCCACTAACTGCACTGGCCCAAGATCCGTGACCCCGGCCAGCAGGATGCACAGGCATAGGACCACCATGACCTTGAAGACCCCGATCCCCAAAAGGACCACCTTGCTGCTGATAATTCCCCTGCCCTTGAGAACTTCCCTGCCCCTCACTATGACAGGCAGAAAGTTCTGGCACCAATGCACCTCTCCCTCTCTGTACAATGGGCATTGAACGCCCATAATGCCTCATGGAAGTTGAAGCCGGCTGGGGGTGTGGTGCAGGCCAATATGATGTGCTTGATGGACCCCTAGGATGTGGAAGGGATTGGGGACCCCCTGTATGGTTCCTGTACCCGTGATCGCAAGGATCATGCATACGGGACCAAGGGGGATTGAGTTTGAGTCTGATTTTGAGGGAAATGGAGACGAGACAGGGAGCATGGGTGAGAGTGGGGATCAGAACAAGGCCAAGAGCGAGATTGAGATTGAGAGTGAGAGCAATATTGTGGGGAGCGGGTGTGATATCATGGGGAGCGGGTGCAATATCGCGGGGAGTGGGTGCAATATCGCGGGGAGTGGGTGTGATTTCATGGGGAGTGGGTGCGATATCGCGGAGAATGGGTGCGAGGATGAGAACAGGTGCGAGGATGAGAGTGGGAGCGAGGATGAGAACGGGAGCAAGGACGAGAATGGGAGCGAGGATGAGAATGGGAGCGAGGACGAGAATGGGAGCGAGGATGAGAACGGGAGCGAGGATGAGAATGGGAGCGAGGACGAGAATGGGAGCGAGGATGAGAACGGGAGCGAGGATGAGAATGGGAGCGAGGATGAGAACGGGAGCAAGGACGAGAATGGGAGCGAGGATGAGAACGGGAGCGAGGACGAGAATGGGAGCGAGGATGAGAATGGGAGTGAGGACGAGAATGGGAGCGAGGATGAGAACAGGAGTGAGGACGAGAATGGGAATGAGAAGAGCGAGAAGAGCAAGAGCAAGGGTGATCATCTGACCTAGAGTTGCCTGGAGACCCCAAGCATGAATGATAAGCACTTTGTCCTGGTACCACAGAACACTCGAGACAAAAGGATAGTACTCACTATCTACCCTCTTATGAGCCCTCTGTTCCTCATCACGGTCCAGACATCGAGGGGGGGTCAGCACGCGAGGACTCAGTTCATGGGGTGGGGGGGTCAACTCGTGAGGTGGAGAAGTCAACTCATGAGGTGGGGGGGTCAACTCATGAGGCAGGGGCGTCAACTCACGAGGCGGGGGTGTCAACTCACAAGGCAGGGGTGTCAACTCACGAGGCAGTGTTGGAGGGATAAATCCCTACACCATAGAAATCCTCATCCAAGGCCATTTTCCCTACGAACGAATCAATTATATGTCACCGCACTCATTTAATTTTATCGCCATTCGTTTATTCAAGAAATCAATTGGATTCCTACCCCTTTCCAACCCATAATATCGCCTCATTCCTTTACCATGTCTACCAGTCAATTTATTGACTATCCGTCGGACTTCAACAGTCCTCATCAAAAAGGGGCAGTTTATGCCCTACTTCAAGTCCATTTTCTTTGGACAAGGCAATTCAACTTGCCATCTTTCTTCAAGTCTGGATGACTTGCCTGCTCTTCCAAGCCATCCTATTGCCTTAAGGGCGATGAATTGTGATTATGTAACGACGCGGACCGGGCCTAGTTCCAATTCTGGACTCGTGGATCCATCACATGATCCAGATAGGGCTGCACTACTCTGAAGGAGTATTTTTCGAATTTCTCCGTCATTTTTGATCGGATCGACTCGAAATGACCGCGCCCAGAAAGATACGAATCGTACCTATCGAACGGTACCAAACACGAAACGAACGGATCAAAAATGCGGTCCCTGTAACAATATCTTGCCATGATTCATACTCTGAAGGAGTATTTTTCGAATTTCTCCGTCATTTTTGATCGGATCGACTCGAAACGACCGCGCCCACAAAGATACGAATCGTACCTATCGAACGGTACCAAACACGAAACGAACGGATCAAAAATGCGGTCCCTGTAACAATATCTTGCCATGATTCATACTCTGAAGGAGTATTTTTCGAATTTCTCCGTCAGTTTTGATCGGATCGACTCGAAACGACCATGCCCTGAAAGCTGTTAAAAATGCGCATCAAACGGTACCAAGGGCAAAACGAGCGGACGCGAACTCCATTTTTCACAAGACAACTCCCTCCCCATGACTCCCCCTTTGCTCCACCATTCAAAATAGCGAATTACTTCCGGCCCTCTTATGTCCGATGGAGAAGACCCTCAGGGCGACCTATTCCACTTTTCCTTAAGGGAACTTGTCCAGTTTTGAAGGAGGAATAGCATGTAATGTGTCAATCTCCCCTTTTATCTTGAAATTGGAATATCTCCATCAGTTTTGAAGATTTTAACTTGATTTCTTTTTCTCTGTGTGTCCCTTAAGTCCGAATTTTTCACTTTCTATTGAGTCGAAATCTGGATTGTATATTAGGTGCAGCTAGCACACAAATTCATTAGTTCTCCCCCTCCCTCCAGTTTGAAGCTCCTTGAACAGCTGCTGGTCCCTGGGTGATTTCTCACTACAAAAAGCGAATTCTAACTACACTTTGACTAAGGTCTCAAGAAGAGATTCTTAGGGTGTGGTAATTTGACTGAAAAACACATTCTCACTTAATTGCTTGGGCTTTGTTGGCTCACTGCAATTTCCCCTGTTCAAAAGACCTTCCCCCACTCGAACCTGAACATCTGGATTAGATCTGTGATCCCCTCTTTCGTCCCCAGCTCAACATCGTGGACAGTAGTTGGATTGGTTTAATAACCATCCTGCTTACAGCGGGGGTGTCAATTCATGAGGTGGGGGGGGGGTCAACTCGCGAGGGGGGGGGGCGTCAACTCACGAGGCGGGGGAGTCAATTCGCAAGGTGGGAGGGGGGTCAACTCACAAGGGGGGGAGTCAACTCGCGAGGCGGGGGGGTCAACTCGCAAGGTGCAAGTGTTGATTTCCAGGGCATCGGTTCCTGAGGAGGGGATGTCGGCACGCGAGGGGGCGTAGGCATGCAGGGATGTGGTGTTGGTATGCGAGGAGGGGGTGTAGACTCACGATGGGGCGTAGGAACATGAGGTGGTGTCAGTGCATGAGGTGGAGGTGGAGGTGCGCTAGGAGGGGTATCAGGACACGAAGGGGAGATCTCGAAGGGGGATGATGGGACAAGGCAGCCTGATGAGTGCTTGGATGTGCACTCACCAAGCCTGAGCTAGTGCTAGCTCCAAGAGTCTCGTCAACATCCCAACCATAACGCCTTGCTCGTGCCTGAAGCTTCTTCTCCTTCTGAATCGCATTCACTTGCACATTGTGAGGATCCCTCCATTCTATAACGAGGCATGCATCAAAAGGGCTGAGAGATTTTGCCTTTTTGCCCTGGGCAGCTGCCCGCCGATGCTTTATATCGAGTAGAGCCTCCTCATCACCATTATGGGCTTGCTTCATCAACTGGCGAGCCACCTCTTGCATCTTTCTTCACAGTTGCAATGACAACCCGTTGATCATACTCTGCATCTGTCTTGCCTCTTATAGGCTGAACATGTACGGGCGAATCGGAACCCAAACTTTCATCCTCAGGATCTGAATCCCGTGAGCTTTCCAAGAATATCTCTGTCCCTGTCACAGGATGATCCCCAGAAGCACAAACCAGAGTAAAAGGACCGTAGCCGAAGGTACTCTTCAGGTGATACATCATAGATGGATTAGGAGTTAGAGAACCAGTCCCAAGAATCGGAGAATTGTTCCCGATAACGTAGCACAGGACTATATCTTCCATGGGTTCATCAGGAAGGACTCCAGGATAATGACGAGGGGCGATGATCCAAGGATCAGGACAGTCGTGCTCCACGAGGAGCCAGACATAAACATTGTGAGTGACCATCTTCCTTTTGGCTTCATCTGGGATGCCACCAGACTGATTGCCATCAGGAGAATTGCAACAAAGGCCATGCATTAGCTTAACATCTATGCCACGCTGTCCAAGCCAGATACCCCACACAGGGACTCCATGATGGAGGAGGTCTTGGAGCCAAGGACCTTCCATTGAATGGACATACACGGCACCCATTAGATTGTCATCCACACCAAAATAAGCACAGGGGTCTGAATTTTCAGAGACCATGCGATCAATACACCAGTGCATCATCATACGTGCAAAGGCGCTGTATTCGTATGCAACCCGAATGTAATCCATAACAAGCCCATGCAATGTGTCGAAATCCTTGTAAGTGTATGATAGCAAATCCAGCCTATGCTGTAAAATGATACATAATAAACTGATAACTTGCCATGAAAATTCATACATCAACGGTGGTAAGTAAAGTAACAAATACCAGGGGGTAATATATCATACCAGGGGGTGATATATCGTACCAGGGGGTAATATATTGTACCAGGGGGTAATATATTGTACCAGGGGGTGATATATTGTACCAGGGGGTAATATATTGTACCAGGGGGTGATATATTGTACCAGGGGGTAATATATCGTACCAGGGGGTGATATATCGTACCAGGGGGTAATATATTGTACCAGGGGGTGATATATTGTACCAGGGGGTAATATATCGTACCAGGGGGTGATATATTGTACCAGGGGGTAATATATCGTACCAGGGGGTAATATATCGTACCAGGGGGTGATATATCATACCAGGGGGTAATATATCATACCAGGGGGTGATATATCGTACCAGGGGGTAATATATCGTACCAGGCTAGCTATATATCATATCAGGATAGGCGGGAATAGCATATGTCGGGGATTTCCACTGGATATATGGGGCAATTAACCATGTGACTGGTCTGGAATACACTGGTATATCCGAGGCCATTTCCAAAATCATGTGATTCCACCTTCCAAAATTTTCTAAGTCCACATCCAGCATGCTCCATCAGAATTCTGCTTCAGAATTCTCCATTCCATCAGAAGTCATATGACTCCATGTGCCAAAATTCTCTAAGTCAGACTCTTGAAATTTAGACTCTTGAAATTCTATGCTTAGCACATAGGGCAAGCAAAAAAAGATGGGGGACCCTAAACACACGACTTCATTACCCAGGTGATGTCCCGCACGGCCGATAGCCAGTGCGAGTACTCCTCACACCCAACTTGGATATGCTCTCTCCAAAATCCAAGAGCAATCATGACGCTCAATAACCCATTCAGCCCACCCTTTTTGACCACTGACCAGTCAGCTTCAGGGGGCACAGTATGGTGGGGCGGGTCTGTGCGAAGATCCTTTGGGCGCCACGGTGGCTGGCAGCTTGTCCACCACTGCCACCATGCATTCTCATACTTGCTGACGTCAGAGATGCATGGGGAAAATGTCAACTTGCGATAGTTCTTGATCCACATTGCAATCTCGGGTGGTCGGCCATATGTACCAAGGTTCTTCAGTGTCTACAAAAATTAGGATGCATAAATATTAAACACAGACAACTATATGAGATGTACCATCTTTTCAGTGAAACTGAAGGTTTCCTCAATAGAGCCCCAGTGTTGAAGTGTCTCAAGCCAGTTGCAACTATTATCTAATTTCTCAAGACAGCAGTATTGTGTCTCCAACCAAATGGGGTACTTTGGATGATCTACGACTGTCCCTGGCACAGCCAGGGTGTCCTTCTGTCTGATCGGGTTTGTCGAAGGAGACGAAGGGGACGAGATGGATGAAGAGGGCAACTCCACAGATGAAGTGGACAAAACAGGCAGTACGGATGCAACCAATGGTATGGACAAAACGAGTGGTGCGGACGAAACGAGCGGTGCAGACGAAACGGGTGGTACAGATGAAATGGGTGGTACGGACGAAATGGGCAGTATGGACGAAACGGGTGGTATGAATGAAGGGGATGGGACAGACAAAGGGGATGGGATAGACAAAGCAAGCAGCAGGGACAAAGTGGGCAACACAGACAAATGGGGCAATGCAGATGAAGGAGGCGGCACAGCTGTAGGCAAAGGTGATGCAGGTGAATGAGGCAATGCAGATGGATGCGATACAGACGAAGGAGGCGGCACAGGCACAGGCAAAGAAGGCGACGTGGGTGCAGGCAAAGAAGGCAATGCGGGCGCAGGCAAAGAAGGCAATGCGGGTGCAGGCAAAGAAGGCAATGTGGGTGCAGGCAAAGAAGGCAACGCGGGCACAGGTAAAGGAGACAACACAGGCGCAGGCAAAGGATGCAACACAGACAGAGGCAATGCTGATGCATGGGGCACCAACAAAGGTGGCACTGATGAAGTTAGAGTCACTGGATCGACAGTGACTTGAACCTCATTGACAGGCAATGAGGGTTTCATTACCAGGGGCTCTAGTGTCAAGATTGTGGGTGTCAAACTCATACCCACTGTAGGGCTCGAATGAGGTGGGACCGGCGATGGAGTGCCAGGCCCAGTAGGTGGTCCAATCAGCAGGCCTGCAGACGAAGCGAGAGGACCTACTGAAGTATCATCTTGCACAGGTGCAACAGGAGTCAGGGGAATAGTGGGGAAAGCAGTGCTATTTGCTATCTGCCAAGCTCGTGTATTAGGATGGATGCTGCCCTCAGGAACGTCAGCTGCCCTGCGTTTGCGACTACGGTCAGCCTTTTTCTTCCCCTTATCCATTGGGGATGGAATGAGAGGCTCTTTGAGACCTAGCTCTTTGATGAGCTCTTTGTTTCGTGCTATATTTCATTGCCGAATCGTCTCCAAATAGAGGGGAGGCTCTGTGAGCTCATCCAACTCATCGCACTCTCTATCGATCGGCATCTCGTCTTCAGGTGGAGCAGCATGATCGACAGTGGTTGACAAACGAAGTGGAGAGGGTGTTACAGGTGAAAAACGCGAGAGGGGTGCAAATGATGAGGAAGGAGTATGGGGCATGACTGGCAAAGTACGACCAGAGGGACCAGGTGTTGGCAATCACTCAGGGCCAGGCGAGAATCGCGATAAGCATTCAGATTTCGCTGAAGCATGTTGTCAATGATGCGTCAGCGAGGGGCGCAAAATTACTTATGATATACAAGCTTCAGAAATTCAACGTATGAAGGGATTATAGACAACAGGAAAAGATTGTGCGCATGGGAACCAAAGTCAAGAGGTTGATCACTGACAGTTTTTCCTTCATGAAGACTAAGCAGTGTGAGAATCAACAACAACAGCAACAGGCGAGGAATCTGAACTTACTGAGTCACAGTGAGCTCTCCTTCTGTAGCTAACGAAGGCCCTCTGACAATAACTGAGCACAACATGCCTGTTAGTGTTCTCAAGTCACGCATGAACTCCGTGATGAAAGGAATCATGTTGTTGATTCCTCTGAAAGGAAAAATTAGACAAATGCAAGTTGCTCAGGCAATTAAACTCACTTTTGGAGCTGCTCCACTGTCTCCGGCACCTTCTGAGCTTCATCCCACACTGCCAGAGCCTCCTTGTGCTGTCATTCACATTCATGTGCAACTTCCGCTTTGATTTTGGCAGACTCTTGCTCGAATAGGTGAGTGGTGACTTCCGACCATAGCTCAACTGGCTCCTTGCGTTGCAAGCCTGCTCGAGCCTTTTCTGCTTCGATTGCCTCTTCTTTTTTGACCTCGGGCTGGATCTTTGTCTCATAATAAAGACCAGAGTAGACTTGTTCAAGATGCTTGATCCTGGGCTTCGGCAATAAGGCCTTGGAATATTTTCCACCCTGCCATATAGTCGCTGGGCCCAGAGTGGGGTGACCAACGTGTTTCCAGAGTGACGTGTGGCGCTCCAGTGTAGTCCGTACCACCGAATAATTCCCTAGAGGTACAGGTTAACAGTCAGATAGTAGATAATAGCAAGCGTAAGTCATACTTCTTTTTTCGCCTTGATTCGAGATCCCTTTTCCTTGATCCTGTCCTGGGTAGTGGGCTCCTCATATGTAGCCCCCTCAACAGGCTCGACATTGTCGGGGAGACTCCAGTGATATCATTCGAAATAGTTGTGGCACAATTTAATAAAGAAAGTAGACTTGGATCCACTTTCCACTGCCTTCTGGTATTCCGGGCCACACTTGTCCAGGAACGATTTCCTGGACATGCCAGTAGCCCAGCCTCTTGGAGACATTGATTAGCCTTCACATCCAGAGCTGTCAGTCTGAGCCTGAGATGCATTGTGGAAGGAATGCCCACCTCTGTCCCCAATAGTGAGTGCCTCACGGTTGGGGGCATGTAGGACTAACGGTATTTTCTGTCACAAATCAACACCACCAAAATTTCATGCGCCACAACGTTGAACAAGAAGACCCTGACTCAATTGAGGGTGACTGTTCCCCTAATAGTGAGGAAGTACTGCTTCCTCCATGTTAGTACGAGAACTAATGCACAATGAGTAGCAGTGAATATCAGAAGAGAGGATACTTCCCTGGGCGACAGCGAGCCCAAGGGCTCTACTCTCAGTGAGAGCACTATGCCCTACCTGTGTATGGGAACTAACGAGACATGGTAGTCTCTCTATTGTACCTGATCATTGCAGCTATTCAGAGGCTTATTGCAATGTTGGAGGCAGATCAAATGCAGCTACCGCCGTCGTCAACCCTGGGAGCCACCTTGGTCAGTCATCTAAGCCTACCTAGTTAGGTACCACTTTTGGGGCAGATAATGGTACCTAAGTAGGTCCCATCACTATTCCGGCCAAAATGGCCATTTTACGGTCTGCACCTTCTGGCTCAGAATTGGCCGAAATGGCCGAAAATTGGCCGAAACTTGGCTGAAACTGGGACTTAGAGAGCATCTCAGACTTGCAGGACAGCGGGCCATGCGGGCTTATCGGGGATAATCACCGGTATTTATTATTATATTCCCCCTCTGGTGTTTCATTTATAGTTATTTATCATTATCACTCACCCCAGGTGGGGGCTGTTTTCATTTGGCAGTCTCATGTTTTTTTATCAACTTATGTATTTATTTATTTAAAAATTCAATTAAAGAAACATACCACACCCATACCACACCCGCTAGGGCAGGTGTGGTACCATCCGTTGCTTCCTCGAGACTTTGGATGGGGGGTCATCCGGTGTTCAGATGCGGGTTCAGGGAGCATGTTGCTGGGGTGTCAGGCAGCAAAATATTAAGTTAAAAAATTCAAAGCAGCGCAAAAAGAGCAGCTATTGCTGCTCTTTTTGCACCACTTGCAAATAAAAATCAAAATCAAAAAACAGACCTTTTGTACCACACCCCTGCTGAGGGGGGCATGTGGTACTGGGCATTGCTGCCTTGGGGCTTGGATGGGGGCTCGCCCGGCTCGTCGGTGGCCATTTGAGCAGGCTTGGCTTGGCGGTTCACCGTTGTGCGGGTCGTTTGGGGGTCGCGGCTGTCTGTTGTCTTCGTTTCGGGAGCTTCAAATTCAATCCTAGAATTGAATGATAAACGAACGTTAGTAAAAAAATTCAAAGTGACGCTGAAAGGGCAGCTTGCGCTGCTCCTTGGCATCACTGTAGATGTAGAAAGTTTAAAAAAATACCTTGTAGTACCACACACCCGCATTGGCGGGGTGTGGTACTCGTTGTTGTCCGGGGTCGCGTACCTTCGACTGCCGGTTTTCCGTACAGTTCTCGGGTGGTTGGGGGGGTTTCGGGCACGTACTCGTTTGGGGGAAGGAAGATCTAGAATACAAAAATTTGGATCAGTACAAGTTAACACGACGCAAAAAGAGCTGCCTTCGCAGCTCTTTTTGCGCCATTGGGGGTGCGTTACATTACATTTACCTTGTATATAGAATCACACACCTGCACTGCGGTGTGTGGTTCGTCCTTCTGTTGTTTGGTGGCTCATCGTTCACGGGATGTTGTCCTTTTGGCGGGGCTTCACAGGTCTTCATTTGCGGCGTTACCTAGAATGAAAAATTATAGTTTAAAAATTAAAAGTGACGCAAAAAGGAGCAGCTTTCGCTGCTCCTTTTTGCGCCATTGGATACGGGAAAATAGCTCCCTTAAAATAAGTTACCAAGACCCGCCCGTGGCGGGTGTCTGGTTTGAATTGGTTTTTTCCGTTTGCGGGTTTGGTGGTGCGTTCGTCGGGTTTTCTTTTGGTGTTGGTTCAGTTGGACTCTCAATTAGTAAAAAAATTCAAAGTACACAAACGGAGCAGCGCAAGGGCTGCTTCCTTTTGCGTCGTTGTACATATAAAATCAAATACAAAAAAACAAAAACATTGGTAGGACAACACCACCGAAGTGGGTGTGGTCCTTGTTTTACGCGGTTGTGCGGTTCGTCCGGTACGGGGGCTTTGGTCGT
>MU129071.1:131260-147573 GCA_014904985.1 Hydnum rufescens UP504
ACCCCCCCCTCATCAATGCAGTGACATTCATTGACTATTATACAGTTGACACCTTCACAGATCTTCTGCCACCAAAGTGCCCAGAAGTGTGGGTCAACTATCAGCTCAGGACTGATTGAAATGATGTGATATTTATGATTCTCAATATCCTAATAGATATGTAATAGTCAGTCTGTTATCATGGATATGCTCCAGAACTTGATTCATGCCTTCAGTACATTTTATTGAGAGTATCATGACTCACTGATATAGATGTGAGCCTCAGATGGGATGCTTCATCTGCTAGCTGCTTCCTCAGATTTTTGAGAGGAACCACAATAAATGTAGTGCCTTCCTGGAATAGCATTGGTAGAAAAAATGTCAGTGATTTCCCAGATCCCATGGCTGCAGGTGGAGGACATCTCTCTTTGTGTCATGGTGAAGGGTTCTGTCCAGAGTTTAATGAATTAACACATCTTGTTATTATGCTGAAGAATCACACCAAAAAAATCCCTTGGATGCTAGTATCTGCATCTGTGGATGAGCACATGGTCTCCCAAATCCTGGAGAAGCTCAACATGCCACCATTTCAGAGTACACCTCACCCTGAGTGCACCCTTTGGCTTGCATGATCTAATGACTGCCCAAATCTCATCTTTGTGGTTCACAAAATGGAGCATTCAATGCATTCATCTCAAGACCTCACATTCCTTGTCCCTGAAGGTCTCAAACTGGGTGATCCTCCAAAAAAATTCATGGTCCACTGCAACTCTCGAAGCAAAGCTTCAATGTGGTAGTAGATTCCATTTATGTTGACAAAAAGTAAATACAGTTGTATCTGAGGTAAATAATCCTCAGTGTAAACATAAACAATGCCAGTCATTATGGTGTCTTCCCTGCATTGTTAATCAGACTTGTTTGCAGGCTGTCTCTTATTGCCATTAATTATTAGCAATCATTTAATTTTGGGTTTTGGAGTCTGTTACATAACTTGGATCTATCTACTCTAGTCAAGACCAAGTGCAGGAAGATGCCATAAGGACTGGGAAGGAGTCTGGGGTTTACAGTGATTTTTCTCCCAAAATTCCACTGTGAGTTGAATTTCATTGAGATGTGCTGGGGTTTTGCAAAGTGGCTGTATCACAAGTTACCACCATCATCAGCAGTAGAGGACATTGAGTGCAACATGGTCAACTCATTGGAATCAATCCCAATTACTTCAATGCACCAGTGGGTATTGCAGTTTGGATTTCCTCTCCATATTTCCAATCTTTTCTGGGCTTATATTTGCCAATAGCTCTTTACAGTACATGGATGGCTATCATCACAGATTGAATGGGAAAGAAGCAGCATGGGTGATGAAGAAGTACTGTGGGCACCACCAGATCCCCGCAGATGCCTCACTTGAGGTAATTCAGGAATTGATGCAGCAGTAAACAATATATGTAGGCCTCAGAAACTAGTACTGCCCAGCCCAGAGGGCTCCCAAGCCTCCAGGAGGAGCCTGAGTAAATTCGAGATGAGACTTTTGGCCACTGTGACATTACATAAGGATTACTGTCATGTTTTTGGACATTGCCAGTGTAATAACGTGGTCCTCGACTTTGAGGGACCGCGGTATTTGTTGTTGTTAGACGAGGCGGATTCGGCGTATCTGTGAATAGAAGAGGAAGGATACTCCAACCGTTCTAAGCTAGGGTATTGCACGGGTTTTGAAACCCACGGTTTTGACCCTGTGGGGGAGATCCCCGTGGGGTGGGAGTAACAATGTGGACCCATGGCTAAAACCCGCCAAGAACCCGCCAACCCCGGCAATATGTACCAAGGGTTTGAATCAGTCCATGCCATAGATTGATAGTCATCTAACATGGTATGGTGCAATTGTATTGCACCAGAACTGCTAAGTTACTAGCTAATATTTTACCTCTGGTGCAGTAACTTACTGTTACCATAACTATGTCATTATTTATCACTATTTACTATTATATATACATTGTATAGCAGTAGGGGCTCAGGGAGCTCAGGATGTGGTTGGTTGTTCAGGGGGGGGAGGTTCTAGTACAGGTTTTCATTGTTGAGGGTTCGGTTGGTTGTTCATTCGGGACTTGGGCGGTCTCTGTCGCATGATCTAGGATCAAAGATATATACATCAGATTGAAAAATGAAACATACATTCTAGTACCACACACCCGCCCCAGCGGGTGTGTGGTACCTCGTTTTATTTCGACGGCGGGGTCTGTACGGGCTCGTGCCCGGTTTTTCGTATGGGGGTCTCACAGGTGCAGGGGGTTCGGCGGGTGGTGTCAGTCGGATGATCTAGAATAAGTCAAAAGTGACGCAAAAAGGGCAGCTTGCGCTGCCCTATTTGCGCCACTTACATATACAGAATTAATTTAAAAAAAAAACCTTGTAGTACCACACCCACTCTAGCGGGTGTGGTACTCGTATTGTGCCGCTCGTGTCAATCAAGGGGTCCGTATGGGCTCGTGTCTGGTTTTTTCGTATGGGGGTCGCATGGGGTTTCGTTCGAATCGATTCACGGGGGCGGGGGATGATACCATGGTCTCGCGCGGATTAGGAACATCTACAGTTTAAAAAGAAAAATGTTAGTTGCTTAAGTCGTAAAACCGGCACAAAAAGAACCGCTTTCGCTCTTTTTGTGCGGGTGTATCTACCGAGGGGGGGGGAACTCACCTTATATAGTACCGCACACCCGCCGCAGTGGGTGTGTGGTATTCCTTTTTGTTTGGGGGTTTTCATTTACCGGGTGGGTGTTCGTTTTGTGGGGTGCCGCAGTGTGGGCATTGGGTCAGGTGTTTGCTCGGGGCTCGTGTGGATGATGGGGAGACCTATCATAAAGTAATATGTTAGTTAAGAATAATAATAATAACGGTGCAAAAGAGCAGCTTTTGCTGCTCTTTTTGCGCCGCCGTAGGTATTGCAATCAAATGAAAAGTTACCTATGTTACCACACACCCGCCGTGGCGGGTGTGTGGTACTCGTTCAGCGGATCATCGTTTGGTGGGTTATCGTCTTGAAAACCGCCATTTGGCGTGTTCTCGTTCCGTGGATTGTTGTTTGGGGGGGTGTTCATTTGCCGGTTCCGGTTCAGGCGATGACCTAGGATAATGTCAGTTAAAAATTTAAAACCAACACAAAAAGAGCAGCCGTTGCTGCTCTTTTTGCGTGGATGTATGTAAAGGATAAATACTTACCTCGTATGACCACACACCCACCGCAGTGGGTATGTGGTCCTGCTTTCTGTCGTTCGATCCCTTGGTGGTTGTAGAACAACTTTCGATGCCGGCAAATGCCGATATCAAGACTGAGGAAAGTTGACTTCAACCAGGCACGTATTGATGCGTGGAATTCACCTGATTACAACATTCCTATCTACGAGCCTGGTCAGGAGGACATTGTCCGCCAAGCTCGCGGTTGCAACCTCTTCTTCTCCACTAATGGAGAATCTCCTCGATTAATGCACTTTCGGCCATTTGTGAAGCCACGGGTGCTAATATCGATGAGGCTTCCAATGCCATTGGCATGGATTCACATGTGGGGCCCAAATTCCTGGGTGCCTCAGTAAACTTACTGTATGTTTTTTTTCTTTTTTCCTTTTTCTTTTTTTACTAATGTATTTATTATTCTAGGTCATCGCATCGCGCTCGATCGACAGACCCACACGAACCCCCCACCAGCACCCGCCAGAACCGACGACGATGATACTGGAAAAGAGGAGGCACCACACACCCACTGTGGCGGGGGTGTAGGTAAGTGTATTTTTTTTCATTCTTTACTAATGTATTTATTATTCTAGGTCACACTCGATCGACAGACCCACACGAATCCCACACCAGCACCCGCCAGAACCGACGATGACGATTACCGGGGCGAAATACACGAGTGCGCGCAGCCACGCGAGACCCCAATGATCGACTATCTGCCACCAATAAAACGAGGCCTCAAATACGGTGCCACACACCCGCTGAAGCGGGTGTGTGGCAATATTAGGTGAGTATTTTCTTCATGGGGTGTACCACGACGCCAAAAGAGCAGCACCAGCTGCTCTTTTGGCGTTGCTTGTATTATTTTTTTTGCTAACGTATCCACTATTTTAGGCTCTTTCTCCCTCCCTGAAACCCCGCCCCAATCAAAGCAGAGACAATGCCTATGGCAAAATACAGAGCGCGCAGCCACCCAGACCTCAACCCCCGAGTATCAGCGAGCTATAACATGACGACAAATCAGATACAGCACCCACACACCCGCTTCAGCAGGTGTGTGGTGACATCAGGTATGTCTAATCCCACCGGTGCCAAAAGAGCAGCAGGAGCTGCTCTTTTGGCACCCCTCTGTTTTCTTTTTTTTACTCATATTATTTATCGTTGTTCTAGGTCCCTTCCCTAAGCGAAAACCCGCCCAACAACGACACGCACGAGCCCTCAACACAAAATTCAATGCGCAGCTGCCCAAGCCCCGAGTCTTGAACACGACGATGGACTTAATCTCATACCACACACCCGCCGCGGCGGGTGTGTGGTAATAGTTGTAAGTTCAACGGCGCCCAAAGAGCAGCAGTAGCTGCTCTTTGGGCACTACTTCTGTTTTTTCTAAAACTAATGTATTCTTAATCATTCTAGGTGTCCTCTTGATCTATGAAACCCCACAACAAGAACAGAGCCAAGGTCCAAGGTGAAACACGGACCTGCGCAGCCACCTGCAACCCGATATGAACACCCGATCAAAACCCATGCGAATGCCACCCTATCCTTGGAGCCACACATCCTGTTGCCCTTCCTTGCATGAAAACTCACCCGATGAGAACATGGCCAAGGCCCCCACATGAAATCTGACTTATATTGTATATAATTATAATAAATAATCTTCTGGCCCTCTTACTATGGGCCATATACAGAATAGGATGAGGATATTGTCCTGTGGGTTTCCGCGGGTTCTCCTCGGGTTTTTCAACCCCGTCATGTATCCCACGGCTTCTACCCCCGTGAGTCACGGGGGCGGGTTTTCAACCCCGCGGGGCAGGATGTCCTAAATTTCCCCGCAGGGACCCCGTGCAATAGCCTATTCTAAGCACTGGCTTCGAACGGGAGGACCACAAACGAGGCTAGGCACTGGCTTCGCTTCGGGCGTGGGAGAAGCGAGAGGAGAGGAGGGGATTGGAGAATGGGAGGTGGTAGTAACTGGCCAAGGGGCTCAGTTACTATCTAGGGAAGAAGTGGCGGGTTAGTTTAGATCCTAAAAGGCTGCACTCACCTAGTAGAGTCACGCTCGTACGCAACTCTCCTTATCTGTCTCTGCCCCGTGCTCTATGGCGACGGATCACATGTCTTGATGCGTTATAGATGTTATGCAACTCGGTCGCAGGGTCGAGGCATGGCTGCATCGGTTTCACGGTTCGAGCGTGAGCTGCGAGGTCCGGGCAAAAAGGTAAATTTGATTCCGCTGCTGTGGGGACTTAGAATCCTCAGTGGCCACACTCTTACGTAATATACATGGAGTACGGACGGTAGATAAAGTAACGCAATATTACAGTGCCCCCCAGTGTGGCGTTAGGATTCTTTTGGCAGGATGCCCATGTCCTCAAGGTCGAGGTCGTCCAGCATGATTTCATAACACTCAAACCACCCGTTCCAACAGAATTGCTCACCCGCATAGGTGCCACGAGCTGTGAGAGCCGTGGGATTGACTTTGGGGGTGGATTGAGCCAGCCATTCCAGCGTAGTCCGGTGCAGACCAGTGAAGGGTATCTGGACGTTGAATTTGACAGGCTCTTGGTACGACGAGTGCCTTCTTATCAGAGAATCCAGTTTCTGTGTAGCTTTGAGTAGTTCCCGGGCGCTGAACGCTGTGAGTAGGCATAAGTATTCGATCTGTTTCTCTAGGAGAGTGATGAGGTCGTGGGAAGTGAGGAGATATCTGGACATTAAGCTCTGTGAGAGTCCCTGAACTTGTGGAGGACTGTTCGGGTGGAGGAGTTGAACCAGGTCCACGGACTTGAAGGTCATGCCAGGGGGGTGAGTGAGGCTGCCTTTTATTAAGGTAGCTGGAGGGATTGGACACAGCTTTAGCCTCCTACAGCTTTGTTCGATCAGCACCTCTACTATCCGTGCGGAAGCCTCAGGACCCCAGGGTCGGTAAAGGCTGGCCTCGTACCGTCGGGCGTATGCTGAAGGCTCGGAAGGATAAAACTTCGTGGCCAGCCTTTGGCTTTCCAGCGCCCGCCGTGCCCGATCCCTTTCTGTGAAGACGAGGGTGAGACGGGGCTCTTCGTAGAGCCATTGTTTGACCCCTGAGCCGTATCTTTCCAGCAATTCCTCCTCCAAGTGTGCCTCAGGTCTCAGGTACACGAACGGATAAAATTCCACTGGGAACTGATCTGTCCGGTCATCTGTAGGACCCCATACCTCGTTGGGATCTGACTCCTTGGGGGCTTCCTCTATGGCCTGGGGGTCTCGAGTTGTGGGGCCGACGTCTTCGGGCAGGGTGAAGTTGGTGGTTGGCAAGGCGTTATCATCATCTTCGTAGGGAGTGAGTTCCTCCTCCGGATACACGGGGGTGGCCGTGCGCGGCCTGGTATGCCATTCTTGTGGCGATTTGGAGCGGGGACGTCTCATAGATCCTGAGGCGGCAGCGACATAAGGATCGTAGTCCTCCATACGGGTGAGCAAGGAGGGAGGGGCGCCGTGGGAGTGCAGAGACGGATCGACCAGTCGCGCTGAGAGCTTGTAGCACAGCTGGATTTCGGGGAGTGACTCGGGCTGTCGCCAGTTGAATCCTCAATGCTCTAACCACTCCTGACACAACGGGTAGTTCTGCGACAACAGCAATAAGGGAGGACTAGCGTCTTCGTGATCGGCCCACCTGGACAGTGGCAACGTGTCCTTGCCAAGACATTCCTGTAGTTCCTGTAGGATTGGCCAGTAGCCACTTTCCTGGGCTTGTGATAGCCAGTGTACGAGGCCTTCTAAATAGTTTTCGTTCGGAGGGCCTTGTGGGGAGCGGAAGTAGGAGGGGTGGTGACGATAGTAGGGGCCCGTTGTTTTAGTTTCTCGCGGGTGGCCTTTCTCCGTTACCCAGATCTCCTCCGGGGGGTTCATAAGCCGCTGGCGGCCCTGCTCTGTTAGTCGCTTCTCGAATGATTCGCGGATCAGCTTTTGTGCATATGCGTCACGCAAGTCCCAGTGGGGTGCCTCGTCTTGATTTCCTTCTCGGCGTCTGTCCAGAGGGGTGAATACTGGGTGGTACTGCGTGGGTAGAGCTCGAGACTGGGGGTTTCATTCTCGATGGCCATCGACCATACAGGAGCTCCCAGCTCAGCGAGCCCCCTTCCAATAAGGACGGAACGGCGGTCGTGGCTAGAGACTATTAAGCCTGTAAGACGTGTCATAGTCCTGAATCGAGGAGGTCTGAGGCATTCCTTGAAGCAGAGCAGGTAGAGTACGACTCGGAAAGCCAAGGTTACGAAGCCTGTGGCATCGAGTACGCGCCTCCGCAGCTCTTGAGCAACGTGAGCGGCTTTCCACACGGGGGCTGGAGTCGTTCCCTGTTGGAGGAGGTACAGCCACGACGGCCCAAAGTGCCAGTCCGGGTCGTAACTGGATGGGAGAAGAAGGTGGAAACGAGCTGTCACTTGGTCTATGCACCTTATGCAGCACAGCATGGTGGCGTCAGCTGCTCGGACTTCGCTGAGGAACTTTAATGAGAGGGAATGTAGGTTCGGGTTTGGGCCGCGCGCCTGTAGGAGGTGGATGCAGGGGTCGAAGTTGAATTGCGGGACGTTGAGAGGAATGAACACTCGGTGCAAGGGGAAGGGGTAATTCTTAGGGAGCAGTTGAGTTCAGTATGTCCACTCAAACTTCCCTAGGCATCCCCATTCATCCAGATGTTCCCATCGATAGCCGTAGGGGTCGCTGGCGAAGGGAGGCAGCCCTTGAACTCGAGGGTATGGTCCCGCTAGGTTCAGCGCAGTGAGGCGGTATATGAAGAAGCGGGCACAGCATTGGGTCGAGAGATACTCAGCGGGCATCGTTCTGGGTTATCTTCCTCATCCCCGTATTGTGCGTAGTGGAGATCCATAGGGTCTGTGTTGTCCCCAGGCATTGCGTAGCGGTGTCCGTGTCTGATGCCTCTGTGCTTCCGGGTTCCTGGTTGCTCCATCGGGCTTATTCACAGTGAGGCGGGATCGGACTGTGGAGATGATGAGGCTGAGGGGTGTGCTCTTACAAGATAGAAGGGAGGAAAGGGCGAGAGAGAGAGAGAAAAGAGAGAGGGAGAAGAGTGGGAAGGAGGGGGCTCCACAGTTGCCTTGTGGGGTCCGCGAGTACATCAAGCACGTTCCTTCAGGGACCCCCGGTACTCCCTGAGCCTGGAGAATGCATTTCGTAGTCCCCCTTCAGGCTCGAATGTATCATGTTCAGGTCCATATCCTTTCCATCTCATGAGATACTCTCTTCATCGCTTCTGTGGGTTATACCTATGCCCAACTATTTTCTCCACTTCGTATTCTTCCTCTGTGGATAGTTCCCTTAGTTCCGGGAGCCTCACTCGCCCCCCGCTTTGCTTGTCCCAGTAGTACTTCGTTAAATGCTGGATGTTTATTACTGGGTGCATCTTATACTCAGGCGGCAGCTGAAGGCGATAAACCACCAGGTTGATCTTTTCTGTAATTAAGAACGGGCCTATACGCCGTTGTACTAGCTTTCTCCCCGTCCCTTGTATGTCTACTAGCTCCAAGGAGTGAGGATTCACTAGAACCTCATCCCCTTCTTCGAATTCCTCATCACGTCTTTTGAGATCGTAGGCCCTGGCCTGTCTGGCTTGAGCTCGTACTAGGGCATCTCTCATGCAGGATCGATGTACTTCGAGCTCGTTGATGAAAGCTGCAGCTGCTACGTTGTTGAGTTCGAATTGCTTGATGCCTCTCCTTACTGGGTCTATTGCTACTGCTTGCATCTGTGGAGAATACCTGTGCAGCAGGAAGAAGGGCGAGTAGCCCGTGGAAGAATGCGGTGTCGCATTATGAGCCATCGCCAGCGTCCCTAGCCACTGGGCCCAGGAGCCGCGATTCCCAGCGGTGTACGCTCGTAGGGCCACTTCCAACGTGTCATTGGCTTTCTCAGTCTGCCCATCGGTTTGGGGGTGGTGCGAGGTCGAGAGGAGCAGGTTCAAGTCTAGATGCTTGGCTACTGAAGCCCAGAAGGACTTGGCCCACCTGGCGTCCCGATCAGCGATCATCTGGTGGGGGATGCCATACTTCAGGGCCACATGCTGGACAAACAGCTTCGCGAACCCCTCTTGCTTCAAATTCGAGGCGGTGGGGATGTATTGGACAAATTTGGTGAGCTTATCCACAATTACCAGCACTGTGTCATGCCCTCTTGATGTCGGGAGGCCCGTGATCAGATCCAGGGTCACTACTTCGAATGGGAGTAGAGGGATCACATGCGGGTGTAGTTTCCCCGTGGGTCCGCGTTTGTCTGGCTTGGTTTTCTGGCAGACATCGCATGTCCTCGTAAATTCTACTACGTCCACCCACATTCTTGGCCAGTAGAATCTCGTGGCTAGCTTATGGAATAACCTGGAGGATCCTGCATGGGCAGCTTCCCATGGCGACTCGTGGGATTCCTGGATCACCCTTCTGACTTCCGACCTGGGCACACATAAACGAGCAACCCAATTGGCATCGCGGAATAGGAGGAGGCCCTCCTCCAACCTGTAGAAGCATCACGTGGCTGAGAGGTCTGATTCATCGCTGATGGCTTCCTCCCATTGCTGCTTGAAGCTGGGGTCTTCCTTATATCCCTTGACGAAGGCCTCTGTTCTTGCCAAGCTGATGGAGATGTCTAACGTCCTAGGCATCCATTCCCGGTCAGGTGGGTTGAACGACTTGCCCCTCCTTCTTGCTGCTTCCTCCATCTCGTCTGTTGTTACTAGGGGAACTACATTCCTCTTCTCCTTGGCCTGGGCTCGTGTCGCTAGGAACACTACCCGTTCTGCCGGTTTCCTCTCTACTGCTTCTTCCCATGCGAATAGAGGTTGTGTGGGGAGTTGGCTTGGGAGAGTGGGGGACGTATCTTCAACGGGCGACTGATGCGGCGGAATTTGTCGTAACCTGGAAAGGGGATCCACATTTGAGTGTATGATCCCTGCTCGATGAACTATATCCAGGCCTGGATATGCTGCGAATACTGCCCCCCATGCCACTAGACGTCTGTTGGTATTTTCGTAGGTTCGGCCCACTGCAGGGCTGCATGATCCGTGATCACGATATTCCTCTCTCCTTTGATAAAGGGCTGGAATCGCACTAGCGCTTCCTTAACCCTGAGAGCCTCCCTCTCGGTTGCTGAGTAGTTCCTTTCCGCTGACGTTAGGGATCTGCTCCAGTAGGCGATCACCTGCTCAACGTGGACTACCATGTCTTCCACATTCTCAGCCCAAGAGTTGGGGTCGGGAACGTCGTTAGTGTTCTTCGAGACTTGACGGGCTAGCTTCGGGACTGGTTCACCTTTAGCATGAGCATCAATGACCCAGTCATATACTTTTGTGCCTTTTAAGTCTCGTACGGCTATTGGCTGTACTTGTTGCAAGCTAGCCCCTATTGGTACGTCAGAGGCGTCTGAATATATACGATATGGCTTTCCGGGCATGGAGTGCCCAAGTACAGGGGCTGAAACGAGTCCTTCCTTAACGTCTTTGAAGGCTCGCTCTTGTTCAGCCCCCCATGTCCAGCTTGTGCTTTTTCGTAGCAGCTTGAATAACGGCGCAGCCTGCTCTGAGTAATGGGGTATGAAATGCAAGAAGTAAACCGCCATTCCCAGAAACGTTTGGAGTGTCGTTCTATTATGGGGATGGGCCAAGCTCGTGACTGCCTTGATTTTCTCCTTATGGGTCGACAATCCCAGACAGGAGACCTTCTGTCCCAGTAGGAGGATGGAGGTGTACATAAAGTGACACTTCTTCGGTGCTAGGGTTAATCTGGCTTCCATGCAAGCTTGCAGGACCTGATCAAGATGGTCCAGATGCTCCTCGTATGATTTCGAATATACTACTATATCATCTATGTACACCAGTGAGAATATCCACAGGAAGGGGGCAAGGATGGATTGCATCATCCTCTGGAAGGTTGAGGGGCCATTCCTCAGACCGAAGGGCATCCGTTTGAACTGCCAGAGTCCTCTATGAGAGTGGAAGGCCGTCTTTTCTTTATCCTCGTCATGCATCTTCATCTGGTGGAATCCGGCAAGGGCATCGAGAGCAGATAGGACTTGTGATCTGGATAGGGCTTGTAGGATTTCCGTTTGCCATGGGATAGGGAATTCGTCTGGTATAGTCATAGCATTGAGCTTCCTGTAGTCCACGCAGAATCTAGGCTTCCCATTGCGGTACGCTATCACTACTGGCGTGGCCCAGGGGCTCTTTGAGGGTTCCACGACTTCTTGGCAGATCCACTTGTCCATTTGCTCATCAATTACCTGCCATTTCGCCGGCGAGGCTCCATACATAGGCATGGAAACTGGGTGAGCCTCTTCCTTCATGCGGATTTTGGCGATCGTCTGTAGGGTTCCCAGGCGGTCGTCGAATCTGAAGGCCTGGAGATGCTTACATATGAGAGCTAGGGTCTTCGTTTTGATTTCCGGGGGAGCGTCTGGAGCTATATCAATAAGCTCCTCTAGCTTTTTCGAATCGTATATTGCGGGATCTGCGGGCTCAGATGTCTTGGGGCCCCAAAGCTCATCTGGACCATCTGGCTTGGGGGGAATCTCCGACGCGCGCAACTTCGTTAATGCCTGATCCGCTAAGTCCTTGTCTCCCAACGATCCTCGGGCGATCTTTTGTACTACCTGTGCGTAGGCTCATAAGTGCAAAGTTTGCTCCTTGTCTGTGGCTCTGTCGAAGTATTGCTCCGGGTCGTGTAGGACGCCCAGCACGTCGCCCTTCCGAATCCATTCTGCTGAAGGGGACGTGTTGGCCACTGCCACTACCAGCCCTTCCGCTTTGATCAGTGCTGAGGGGGCTGCTAGGAAGCATCCATTGCTAGTGGGGAGGATCACTCTCTCCATGAACCACTCACTGCGACCTGATACTGGGCCCTTCACGGGAACCCTGGTGACCCATCCAGGGCGGATCCTCACGTCTGTAGCCACTCGCAACAGGCACGGCGTGGGGCCAATATGTTCCTGGATGCCGCCGGGGTTCCTAGAGGCGGCCAGGTATGCAGCATGGTTCCTAATCTCTGGAGGGTAGTGAGGGCGGACTTGGAACTCCTGCGCCCAAGGGGGAGTCGAGTGGGCCGAGACGTCAAATTGTTCTCTGGGCTGGTTGATCGACAAGTGCGTCTCTTGTGCCGTTCTTAATACCGAGATCTCGTAGTTGACTTGGAAATCCTCCCCCAGTAGTATGGGAACATTCATGCCCGGAATTACGTAGGCCTCCTCCACAAATTCCAGCATTCAGTTATCCGCTGTGGGCATGAAAATTCGTAGGTTGATGAACCCTAGAATCTTCACCTGATTAGTGAGTTCAAAAAGGCTGAGCTTCATGCCTTTTTGCAGTTTTGGGCAGGGCTCTAGAGCATTGTAACACTCTTCCGATATTAGAGTGATATTGGCCCCCGAGTCCAGTCGTAGCTGCATGGGGGAACTCAAAGGTGTTCCCAGACGGCCATTGTGCACGCTCAGCGCGGTAATCCCGAGAGCTGATTTACTGGGAGGTGTGGTCCTGGCTTTCCGACAACGGATAACCCTCACTGGAGGGTGTCCAGTGTTCTTTCAGGACGGGGCAGGGCCTCCGTTGCAGATGATGGCTTCGTGGCCACGGCTGCAAGTTTCTGCACCTTTTCTCCTTGCTCTTCCTTTCTCAACTCATCAGGCGGCTTCCCGGGTCACTCATCAGAAGTTTTGATGGGAGGAGGGGGCTGCATGTTATTTGTCACTATGTTTACATTATGTAGCAATTCATTATGCACCTCTATGTACGAGGGCTTCCGCTGTGATACAAGGGGACTAGGCAATGAAGCTAATTTAGCTAGTCCCGTGTCTAAAAATTTGGCATAGTGTCGACCATTACTGAGTAGGCTGCTTTGTAGTCAGGCGTCTCGTATTGCCTATGCTCTTTCTTAAGCATCTTCCTTTCCAGACAGTTGGAATACGCCCTGAAGTGCTTACAGTCCCTAACCCAGTGTTTCTCGCTGCCACAAGCGAAACACTTCTGGCCGGTTTGTGATGGCTGACCACCGTGTCGTCCCGCGGGTAAGGGTACGTCTTTTCGACATTGTCTGCTCTTTTTCCCTGTGGGTAGGAGCGACGGGGCGGTCGATAGGATTTACCACCCGGGTGTTTTCCTATGCTGAACGCTGTCGAGAGAGCCTTCCCTTCTTCTGCTTCCTCGCTAGAGTAGAAGAAGGCTCCCTCTGGGTCATCACTGTACTGGGAGTGCAGCAACTCTCTTTCAGCTCTTTCCGCCGTGTCCTCCTGCATGACAAAGTTCGCTCTCCTTGGGGTCCTAGCATCTTGGCAATGTCTATAGTGTTGTGTTGACCTCCACTGTGTCACTAGCGTCACCTCGAACTGTTTGGCGTGCATTAGAACCGATTCGATCAGAGGTCCATCGCTCCATCTTAGTATGACGTCCCATTCGGTAGGAGCGTTGTTCATTACTGATGCCGTTTCCTCCAGGCTGTTAGGGGTGAAGTGTAGGAAGATGCGCGAGAGGAGGATACGCGCTGGATATACTCGGCTGGCGATTCGTCGGGGTGATTGGCGCTATGGAAAGTTTCCTCATTATATTGAAGTCGCTGGGCCGTGTACCAAGCTTCTCCCAGATAGCGATGTAGCACCCATTCCTGCAGATTATCCCAGGACTGCAGGATGGAGTGCTTGACCGGGGAAGAATGAGCCCGCCAGGCTGTGGTGACGGCTCCTCTGAACCGGAAGGTAGCTATCTGCGCTATCTGGCTTTCCACTGCTGGGCCCAAGCTCACGAGATCGCTGCACTCATAGAGCCAATCAATTGCGGTCTCCTGATCGCCATCCCATTCCGGCACTGCTGTCCATTTCAGTCGATTGTCCCAGGTCACGCCTGGCGGGGGAGCGTTGGACGATGCTCCAGGTGGCCCAGGAGGTCCAGGAGGGCCAGGAGGGCCGGGAGGGCCTGGAGGACTGCTTGGGCTCGAGGACCCTCCTTTGGGAGGGAGCCCTGGATCTGGGCCTCCTCATCCCGGGCCTCCTCCTCTGTTCCCAGATCCGCCATCATCATCTGGCAGCCCACCTCCACCTTCCTTCGAGCTAGCCGAGTGGGGAGGAGGAGGGGGCTGGGGGCTCTTGCCCTTGGGATCCTCCATGGGAGGTTCGCGACTTTCTTTTTGGGAGGAGCCTTGGGAGGACGTAGGGATGGTGGATGGACCTTCCGGCTCCAATGGGGAGAGACCCACCGGATCACGTGAAAAGAGGGTGCGGGATAGGGAGAACAGGGCTGCCTTGACCAAGTTCGTGTAGTAGTTGTGGGTCCTCGTGGCTCCCGGGGCTGGCAGGGTGGGGTATCCATAACCAAGTCCCAGGCAACACCTGGGTATTCGATTTCTTCGCTTGCAGCATTTGCTCGTCCAATCAGGTAGTTGGTTAGGGGCGAGCGAGCATGAGAAGGGCCTGGAGGTCAGAGTGTGGGGGGGTCTCCACTAGGATGTCTCCCCATGGGGCGTCCGACTACAGGCCCCATCTCCCAAGATTCCATGGGTTCTCCTATTGGAGCCTGTGACTTCAAAGGGTCCAAAGGACGTTCCTCAACCCTTCCCCCAGCGTGGAAACTCGCTGCGAGAGGACTGCAAGCCGATTATGAGGGTTCGGTGTGGGGGTAGCTGACTCCCCGGGCATCAAATAGTGGAGGGGGATGTCCTGCCACGTCAACGGGATGCATCAAGATCAATGGATGAGGCCCGATACATGGACGAGTTCCCCAGTCTTGTCTGGTCGGAAGGAGGAGTGGGCCAGGCTGGCAGATTTATGATAGAGCCAGGGCCTGCTTTTGGACCGTGGGAGGGGTCGAAGCTAGCATCCCCACTAGGCTCCTCGAAGTCTGAGCTTGGCGCGAAGAGGCCTAAGCCATGGGGGTCAGTGTCCACTCTAGGGAGCGGCTGTACGTCTAACGCCTCCTCCAACCTTACGTCATATTCCGTGTACTTCATGGCTTGGTTGCCCGCGAATGGGTGCCTCGTCGCCTGTATTATGGGGCGCGTCCCATCGATATCGCCTTGGATTGCTTCCCAACCCGAAGCTAATGCTCTTCGAGCCACCCTTTTTGTGGGGAGGCGGGGATCATGCCATGCCTTATATAGGCGCTCTCATAATTCAGGCGTAGGGGGAAGGGAATCCTCAGAGGCCATTGGAGTGGATAGGCTTTCGCCCTGGTGTAACTTCCTTAGTTTATAGAGCCGAGCGAACATCAGCTCAACCCTTAGCTTTAGCAGTTTGTTGGCCATCCTCAATTCTTCGATTCGTTTGGACATCCACAACTGTTCTGCTAATTTCCCTTCACGGTCTATTACAAAGCGATGGTCCTCATTTCCTACTATAGCTATAATGTCTGAGATGACATTCTGTAGCCTCTCGATGCCCGTTTGGACTGTAATGAGGAGTTCCCGATCCATATGCCACTCCTGCTGCTCCTTGTCATACATGAAGTACGTAGAGTTATATTGTGCTGGAGCAAACTTCGTCCACACCATGAGGAACTGGTAGGTGGTAACAGGAGCAGCCGAGAACGGGTCCGTATACTCATTTACCGGCTCGTCCAGTCATTGTGTGATCTCCCGATAGCGTTCCATCGAGTGTAGTCGGGGTGGGATAGCCACACATTCATGTGTAGTAGCGTGATAGAGCACATCATCATGCTGGGATGACAGGATGTGGTGTGGGATCGCCATATGCGGGTTTAACTTGGGTGTCTTCGCCCGTTTACTCATTTCGAGAGATAAGGGAGGGAGACAAAGAGTTAACTGGGAGTTGCGGGATGTCGTGGGTGAAATTGATTTGACCACCTCGTTGGCTAGAGGGAACCAATGTAATAACGTGGTCCTCGACTTCGAGGGACCGCAGTATTTGTCGTCGTTAGATGAGGCGGATTCGGCGTATCTGTGAATAGAAGAGGAAGGATACTCCAACCGTTCTAAGCACTGGCTTTGAACGGGAGGACCACAAATGAGGCTAGGCACTGGCTTCGCTTCGGGCATGGGAGAAGCGAGAGGAGAGGAGGGGATTGGAGAATGGGAGGTGGTAGTAACTGGCCAAGGGGCTCAGTTACTATCTAGGGAAGAAGTGGCGGGT
>MU129072.1:0-47993 GCA_014904985.1 Hydnum rufescens UP504
TGTGGTCTGGAATGTATATAAAGGGGAGGGAGCATGTAAATAGTTGGTTTTTCCCCCTATCACAGTCTGAGGCACTGAAGTATTGCCACTGTTTGGAGGAGATTTCCCACTTGTCAAGACTGTGTACAGCCACATTAAGACTGAATAGTCAAGAGGACAACTTCAGGGTGTGGCCTTGACATCTTATTTTGTGACACTGATCTATTCCCTTGAGCAACCACTGTTCATTGGGATTTTCTATTAACCAGAAAGACCTTCATTTCCCCGGACCTGAATATTCGAATTGTCCCTGTGGCTCCCTTCATTTGTCCTCTCCTCAATGATGTGGACAGTAGTTGGATTGGTTCTTAACCATCCTGCTTACACCATCCATTGTCCTTCAATGTTTGTTGAGGGTGCCGGAGGCCACTAGGAATGCTGCAAGGGGGATGATCCCCTCACTGCTTCCCAAGAGGGTCTTGATTTCATGATTGTCTCCATCCCCAAGGATATGGCAATCATCATCATACAGTTCACACTCCTGTAGGATATGTGACCATGTTTGTAAGTCTGCTCTGCATTGGCAAGATATGGACTCAGCTTGTACATGATGGGCATAATATTCACCAAGGTGGGCATGGCCTGTCCAACATTGGACTGATCTGCTGAGGCCTTTCTGGCTTCAGTGATGGCTTGATGTGGTTGGCAGGAGTAAATGTGCTGGGGTGGTGCTCCACTGATGCCCACTGTATCACCCAGTTTTGTGCCAGGGCACAGCATTGGGCACTCCCAATGAAAGACACAGAGGAGTACCATGGGTGGGCAGGTCTGAGTTTGGACCCTTCCTTGGCTCGTTTGTCTGCCAGCTCATTTCCGACTATGTCCTCATGGCCAGGGGCCCAGTTGATAAAGATGTTGATGTTCGATTTGCAGTCAATGATGTCGAGTATTGCTGCATGGAATCTTCTAGAGCAGTCCTGGGCTTTTCCTGGGCTGCCATCAAAAATCCTGTGTATGGCTCCTGTGTTATCAATGTAGATGTTGATTTTATTCACATCAGCAAGATGATTACTGTGTAGAATGAGGTGGCATGTCTGCTCAGCTGTGGATGCTAGTACCTCCATTTCAGCATCATACACCTCAACCTTGGGGCCCAGGGACCCAGCCATATTGAGGATGACATGATTCCTGTGATAAGCTACTGCACTGAATCCAGTTTTGCAGACCCCTTGTTCAGTGGTGAGAGACCCATCAGTGTAGACTAGGAGGTATTTGGTGTTGTAAGCAATAGATTGTACAAATTGAGCATGATCTTCTGCCCATTTGGTCTTGAAAGAATGATTGGGCTGAGTTGGGGGTATGCAAATGCTGATCCTATCTTTGAGATCATCATCAAAGCATGTCCTCCACCAGGGGGTTCAGCAAATGCATCAATCCTTTCAGATTGGGGCACTCATTGTTGGGCAATTTTGATGAGGCGTGTCATGAGAGAGGCCTTGGATTTTGCCTCGGCTGCAGCCTTTCTGATTGGGTTGCTGTAGTTGCATATGGCAGGGCAAGGTGGTAGGGGTGGGGTGGACATAGGGCAAGGCCTACTGGCAGTGTAGGGGGAGGCATGCATGCAACAATGGGGTTATGGCTGTCCAAATTTGTGAAATGTGTTGCTGCACAGTCATTATAGTAGTTGAGGAAGAGGGATTGGGGGCATGGAGGCTTCAATTTCCATTGCATAGATTGGAGTCATCTGAAAGGCTCCTGTGATATGGCAGATGGCCTTATTTTGCACAATAGTGAGTGGGTTCACCAGACTCCTAGGCCCATACCACCATGCCATGCTTGCATAGGTCATCATCAGGAGTATCACTCCCCTGTAGAGATTGTGTAGATGTTGCTGGTCGAGTCCCTGCAGTGAGTTGCTGAGCATGCCCAGTGCATCAGCAGCTTTTGCAGCTTTTGCTGCTGCATTCTTGACCTGGGTCCTGAAAGAGAGGTGGCAGTTGAACCAAACCCCCAGCCACTTGATTGTTGGGGTTTGTTTCACAGTTTGGGGCATGTCAGGGTTGTGGGTGGGAAGGCTGATGTTGGGGAGGGCATCAGGGCCTGTCTTCCTAGATTTTGTGTGGTGTATCAGCTCTTTTTTAAGTGGATCAATCATTAAGCCATGTTCACCTAGCCAGGCACTGGTGGCTGTGTATGCTACTTGAAGGAGGCAGACACTCGTGCCCAGTGACTTTGATGCTACTGAAAGTTTGCCATAGTCTACATAGACAAAGAGGCATACCTCTGATGCTCTAGCAGCACAGGCAGACATTCTGTCATCTGCATTGGAGTTGAGGTGTGCAAGTACCTTTGTCTGCACATATTCCATAAGGGAGCTGAGAAGAAGGCCACTAATATTGGTGAGATGCAAGAACCCTGGGGGATCCCTGTTGAAACTGGGAGTAGGGTGTCACACTTGCCATCTAAGCATAGAGCTGTTGAGCAGTCTGACATGAATGATGTGATCCAATGGACCATTGGGAGTGGGACATGCTTGTCACATAGGGTACAGAGGAGTATGCCTTGGGGGACAAAGTCAAAGTACCCTGTTATATCAAAGGTAAGTGAGGAGGTATTAAGCTTATGATTCCACACAGCCTCAATGTCATGGATTGATGCCAGGATTGTGTCCTCTGCCAAGCAGCCTGGGGCACCACTGAATTGGTTTGGGGGAAGCATGCCTACCATACTGCTAGGAATGACAGTGGGCAGGCCTGAATTCACTCCAGAACCTTGCCCAGGACCTCCAAGAGCTGAATGAGATGGTGTGCCCTGTCGAAAAAACTGGTCGGCAAGAGCCGAATACGTTGCATAATACGTATATACACGACGGGGCCACATATCTAAATACGGACAGGATACGATCGGGACCATCTGCGGACCCAATCCGCTGACACTCCCACTCGCAGCGATAACGATCGGGTGGGGGTGTAGCAATAAACAAAGAGAATGCAAGGAAAAATGGGGGGGGACAAGAGGAGTGCTCCCACTGAAGTAGGAAAAGGCGAGAAAATAAAAGGCAATTTGCTCCCACTTGAGCAAAAAAAATGCAATATTGAGCAGAGAACTCCCACTGGAGCAAATGGACTGGGATGAGCGAGACAAAAAGATGAAGAACAGAAAAGATGAGGCAGCAGGTATATACTCCCACTGGATTAAAGAACAGAGACATGGCAATAATTACCCCACAATCACAAGTACCGTGAGCCGAGAGTTCCAATCTCCCTCGCGCAAGTAATGGTGGATGTCTTGATAGTGTCGTGTGCCGAGAGCTGGACATCCAAATCCCCTCCGCGCACCCCGATCGACAAGCCAGATCCATGGCAATCCCTCGCCCGGGCACCACCTCCATCCCACCCAAAAGAAAACATGATGTGAGTATGTCCAAGTACTCTTTTAGAACAGCTCAATAGATTTGCTATTGGCAACTGCAACAGTAGCAGTTTCGGCATGAACGGGGGCAGGGCCATACAGTCACGCGCAAAGTGGCCAGGTGTCAGGGCCACGCTGCGATGAGAGCACCAAACAAATATAAACACAGATAAGTCCGACTAGGTCCGGCGTAAGTCCGGCTCAGTCCGAAGGAATCCAGGCAAGGCTGAGATAAGAGGAGTGGAGGAGAACAGAGGAGAGCTCCAGCAGCCCGGAAGGGTCTAGGCAGAGGTGAGTACAATGGTCCTTAAGCTCGAGGAGTCAGCTGGACCACACTCGGAACTGTAGTCCGGGGTAATAGCGGAAATCCTGAGTTTTCATAGAAGACATAAGGAAGTACAAGGACAAACCTGTAGTCCGGGGTAATAGCGGAAATCCTGAGAGACCAAAGCTGAGGCCTCTGGACTTTGCCCCCGGACTACTTATACAGGACAGCTATACTACGAGGGGAGTGATCATCAAGGGGGAGGGTGGTTACAAGGGAGGTGGAAACAGGAACAGGGGAGCGGCCAGGAACAAGGACAGGTACTAGCGTGGGTAACTCGGAATCAAAGGAAATGAAAGAGAAATGAAACGTGACAGAACGAACTCGGAAGCAAACGGAAACAAACAGAAACAAGAAGAAATAAACTGACGAAGCCCGGAGAGCACCGGAGACAAATCGGAAGCAAACCGGAGTTATCGGAAAAGAAGCGGACGAACCCTGACACCAGGCTGTTGACAGCGGTAACAACGGTTACCCTTCTTGGTGTCGTCTGCCGGCTTTGAGTTTGCTGACTTCGAGTCTGCCAGGGTCTTTACTCCACTAGGTTTCCCATGGCCACTTTTGGCAACATTCGCAGTGATTCGGTAATCGAGTTCACCCTCTTTTAGCCGCATCTCATACTCGAGGAGAGCAGCTGACACTTCGGATACGGTAGGTCGCCCATGATGGATGATGAGGGCAGTGGCAACAGAGTCATAGGAGGGGGGGAGGTTTGCAAGGAGGATGTCGGTGATATCTTGACCACTCACAGTGATCCCCATGGATCGGAGTTGGTTCGCATAGGTGGTGATGGTATTCAGGTAGTCCCCTACTGTGTCTCCAGGGGCAAGCTGTGTGTTTTGCATTCACTGCTTAATGGCAATTCGATTGGCAGCCGAGTTTCGTGAATAGAGTTGTTCGAGGGCACTCCATGCCGACAGTGCATCAGCGCAGTTACGAATATGAATCATTTGGTCCGGGTTCAGTGTCAGGCCAATAGCGGTATAGCCGTCTGCAGATTTGGCATTCCAATCCTCAAGACGCGCGAGATCAGTGTGGCGGGGTCTGGAAACCGAGCCATTAACAACCCCCCAGCAGCCCGAGCGCATCATGATGAGCTGCATCTGAAAAGCCCAGTCATAGTAGTTATCTGCTCCAGACAACTTGGCTACAGCAGCCAGGAGGGCATTAACATTTGACATGGTGGCGGGTGGCAGGTACTAGCTTAGAAGGTGGTATACGCTACAGGGCACATGGGCCCATAACCTGTCGAAAAAACTGGTCGGCAAGAGCTGAATACGTTGCATAATACGTATATACACGATGGGGCCACGTATCTAAATACGGACAGGATACGATCGGGATCGTCTGCGGACCCAATCCGCTGACATGCCCTTGGTGCTGAGTAATCAGGCTTTTTGGGTTTGCATAGCGCAATTGCCACTGATGTCCTCCATAGTTGGGGGTGGTACCCAATGTTGGCTGCTGCAGCTAGGAGCCAGAATATTTCATCTTCTGCACATGACCATGCCCAACAGTATGTGAGGCCCGTCAGGCCACTCATACCTGGTGCATTGGCAGTTGCTGCTGCAAATAGGGCATCTCAGACTTCACCCTTCTTCAGTGCCTCATATGGGATGTCATCATTGTGGGGGAGCATGTCTGGCAGTGCATCATTTGCAATTTCTGGTTGGTCCAGGAATAGTATGTTCCATAGTAGGTCACACTTCTCTTTATGCAGGACAGCTGGCAGCTTGCCTGGGCCATGGGAGAGTGCAGGGGAGGGGTACTGGTGAGATCCAGAAGTCCACTGCCTAAAATCCCAGAAGTTCTGATATGTAGCTTTCTCTACTTTTTCCAAGTAGAATATCTTCTTCTCTGACTTCAGTACCCAGTCAAACAAGTTCCTGGTGTGCTTGATGGTTTGCATAAGATCATCATTTACCTCACCATGGAGCTGGAAGAATTTGCAGGATGCATTATGGGCCAGGTTGATTTTGTCCCAGGTGACAGTCAAGTGCCTAGTCCACCATGGTTTGGCCCACTTTGAGGGGTTATGATGGGGCACTGCAGCCTCAGCTACTGTTGACATATAGGTCTGTAGTGATACAGCTGCCTGGTCAACCTCTTCTGGTGTTGCTTGAGTTATATGGTGGTCTCTGAGGGGGCCAAAGACTCTCTCATATTCTAGTTCATCAGCATGCAGACTATCTGTGAGTGATTGGACAAATGACATCTTGTTGGCCTCCTTCCAGTTCCATTTGAGTTCCATTACATCAACCATTTCCATGTCATCATTCCCAACTGAGAAGATTGTTGCAAAATGGTCTGAGCCACAGTGATTGTCTGCATCAATTCTCCAGCCATTAATTGAGCCTGCCACAGTGGCTGCCTCATTCACAAAGGACAAGTTGAGTGGGGTGAAGAAATGCCCACAGAATGACTGGTAGGTCACCTGATTGCAGGCATTCAGTAGGCTGAAGCTATTCTCACCCAGCCATGTGACAGTCTCCCAAGCTCTTAATGAGGGGGCACCCTCCATATCCCTCCAGAGGGGATGGTGTAGGTTCCAGTCCCCCATTAGTATGGTGGGAGTTAGGAGGTCTTGGTTCAGGAGCTGGAGATGGTCAGCTGCATACTCACCATCTTCTGCTGTAGGCTGGTTATATATATTGATTATGCGGGTTGCTGTATGGCTTGACCCATTGCACTTGATGTCTAGGGCCATTATGTCTAGGTCATTGATGAGGTCAGTGCAGAGAGTGATATCAAGGTTTGCTTCAACTTGTTGATAGGCCATGACACAGGGTCTCCTATCATCAGGGATTGTTGTGCAGGGGAGGATGGGTTGCCAACCTGGCATACTTACTCCCCCTCTTGCATTATCACCCCTGATGGCACCATACCATGGCTCCTGGAATAAAATAATACTATAGTCATCATTAGAGTTTGATGCATAGTGAAGGGCTGCATGCCCATTTTGGTTTGAGCATGCTGTGTTCAAGCTGAATACGTTAATTGGAGTAGCAGGTGTAATATTCATTGGGATAGGGATGGGGTGAGTTCATTTATGGCACCATTATCTTCCTCCATTGAGTCTTCTGCCCCCTGCTGTGTTGATTTGGGCTGATCCTTGTCTGATGTCTTGTGTGGAGTCTTCCAATCACTGGCCTTGAATGTAGGTTGCTGGGGTGTTGTGGGTGCCATCAATGTGCTTGGCTCCTGCTGTGCAGCTTGGTTAGGCAGAGGGTGCAATGGGCCTTTACCTTTTGTTTTTGAAGTCCCTTTTCCTTTGGCTGTCAATGGGCTACCACCTGGAGTTTTCATTGGGCCTGGCATTGGATGGCCTTCTCTGCACATACAGATGGGGCAATTTTTGTTAGTAGAGGTGTGGTCGCCATGGCAATCAATACATTTGGCCAGGGTCCCCACTGGGTGGTTATGTGTGTCATGATCTGCAGTGGGGACTGAGCAAGTCTTGCATCTGTCACTGTTCCTACTGGTCACAGTGCTGTGGTGTATAGATCCACACTTCTTGCAGTACCATATTGGCGCACAGTCTTCATATCTAGTTATTGTACACACCTCACCAAAGAGAAAGACTCACCTGATACTCAGTAAACTTTTTGCATCCTCAGAGTTTGTGAAGGAGGAGACTACTGTCCCTGTTGTCTTGCAGCTTGGTGTGGTGGCACTGCCTAGCCAGATTGGTTTGGCATATTGGCCCACGGGTCTGTAAGCGGCACATTGTTCTGCCAATTCATGCATTACATCTTCTGCATCATATGGGGTCCCAGATGATGAGTAAGTTTGGGTTGGGACCCCATTTACCTTGACTTTATGATACTCTATGTCAGCATGAGCATCTGTCTGGAACTCTCCTACTGTATTTCCTATCAGGGAAGCCACAATAATATCTTTATGCAGCAGGAGATCCATTGCTGAGCATCCATCCACTGTGATGATGATTGGGTTACCTGTGTGGGACCATGTGATCCCTGCAACTTGTAGCCATGCTGGGATCTTGTTGATTTCTAGGGCAAGGTCAATTTTCTCTCTCACAAACCACCCTTGGGCTTGGGCTTCAGCAGGGAGTTTTGGTTTGAACTCCACAATTAGACAGCCTGGGTGGCCGCATTGGGTTGGATTCACTGGGGATGGGCATGGCAGTGCAACTTTCTTCATCATTGATGGTTTGGTTGGGGTGGAACTAGCTGATGGGGTTATCCGAGGTTGGCTTGACCAATTTGGGGGGATTGTGAGGACTTGTGAGATGGGTTGGTCTTGGTTATTGGCCGTGTGGTTACTGGTCCCGAGTTTGGGGGTGATCCTGTGATATTTAGCAGTGACATTGATAAGTTTGGGGCTAGGGACATACTAGCTTCGAGAGACTGTGCCAGTGCCTCTGCAGTGCAGTGTTCCTTGCAGCATATATAGGTGTAGACCTCATGTACCTTTGATTTGGTGGATTCATCACTGTCAATAAGCACAGATACTGCCTCCCCACCAAGACTGAGTTGTCTGTCTAGGGTCTCCCAGAAGGTGTGTACAGTCTGTTTTACAAGTGTAAGTATTTCATATGCCTGTTGCTCACTATGAGGGTTTCTTTCTCAATGTCTTGGGCATCATCTGTCAGGGTTACATCTTCAGGCTCCCTGTTAGGGGCCCTAGTTAGGATGCCTTTTTTCCTTTGGCCGAAAGCCTTCACTGCCTTTTCACAATGGGACTCCGTAGCTGAATCTACGAGAGCTTTGTGTTTTGCATTATTTGACCTGGGGCCTTTTTTGGCTTTGCAACACTTTCAGAGTGGAGCGGCGACATGGGGGGTGGATTTAAAGTCGCTATGAGACTAGGAAGATGGTGGTATATGTAGCTACTCTGATCAAAGTCGTTAGACTTTTGATTTTTTCCCCCGGCTGGTGAGTTGACTAATAGTATTGGACAAAATGCCGCCCATCCCTCGGATGTAAAATTTCCGCCGTGCCTTGTAAATCGCAAACAGCTGTAATCAGACTGTGCACGAGGCCTCAGCGTGTCTTCAGGATGCGCCCTGTTGCTGGATTCCATTTGTTAGCCAATAATGCCGTTCTTCAAGTTCCCCGTTGGGGACGCCGCGTTCCTCCTCCGGATCGTGCAGCTACCTCTTATACCATGGATTCCACTGATCCAGGTACTCCAGGTACTTAAACTTCGAGCCAGACTGCGATAGTTCAACCACCAGCATCAACCAATCCTACCAATGCATTGTGGCTCAGACCCACCGTCGACTCTCTCCTAGACGATTCTAGGTATGCTACATTCGTCGTCGATACCTCTGCCAGCGCTCAAGTAGCGTCGTTAGGCTCATATTATTCGTGGGCAAAGTGAGTCATACATCCCTTCCGTACATTTCACTCATTGTAGAATTCGCAGTCAGGAGTGGGAGAGCCTTCTTTGATCAATGCAGTATTCCGCGCCAGAACTCTCGCTGTGCGTGCACCTTGCTTCCCCGAGTCTCGCATTACTTGATCTGCATACGATAGAGTACCTCCGATGATCATGCCACTCCAACGCGATATTAATCAAGAACTCGCCTCAGATGACAGCCATCGACTCATTCTACACAATTCACAAGGACTGACTGGTGGAGCTATCGAGAATCTTCGAACCGCACAAGAGTTCATCAAGAGGGGCGCGGAAATGGTGTTTAAAGACAGGTTACATGCTATTTGGTGCGCATGACATTGCCTTTTATTTAGTGTACCCCCAGAAATTGTGATTTCTCATGGCTCTGGGTTGTGCTGCAGGATCCCATTTCCTGGAGGTCGAGTTTTTGAGCGAGGAGATGGGGCACTCCCCCAGAATCCTGCCAATGAGGGTATATTGATCAGTTCTCTTGAAACTAGTGTCTCCATGCTGACTGCTGGCAACGTATCCTCCCGTATCCCAAGTTCCAATCATTGAAGTATGGTCAGCTTGTGCTGCGAAAGAAGAGTGTTCTCGCACGGTTGCTTGGTAGTAACGTAGTCGGACGGGAGGGTTGACCCAAGGGGACCCCTATGGAGGCCGTCAACGTTAGTTGCGAGAAGCCCCTCAACGCAGCAGCAAGCAATCGACCTACGTGGACCGAGGTCTGTACTATTGGTTGGGCGACTATTCTCACACTGATAGGCCTTTATTTCCCAGTGACAATCGAGTACAAAGACCCTATCGAGAAACTGATCAACCTCGCCATGAACACTATCGTCGATGCTCCCACAAAGACCGGCCCGAAAACCCAGACAGCGACGGGCGAGGCTACTGGTGATTCAGAGCAACCGAACCTTGGAACCTGGCTCCTCACGGTTGCTCAAAGAGGTAGTCTCGGCACAAAGATCTCGACATCGATTGAGTGAGTCCAATCCGTTCACTATTGCTTGTCTGGTGTTCGCATTATGATGCGATATCTTCCAGTGTTGGGTGTTGGGCAACACGGTGCGTCCGTTTTGGAAACACGAGCAACTCCCCCCCCTTTCTCGCATACTTTTTAATTTCTATAGATTATTGGGGTTATATGTTCTCTGGAATCTTTAGTGTAGTGTCTAAAGTCGACAGAATTTCCAGCCCTAATGATGCATCTGGTTACAGATGTAGCAAGCGACCATCCGAATCCTCCGGGTCTGTACGGATCGTCTCATCCTGTGGATCTAAGTGACAAAGCATGATATGGAAACATCTCAGTGTCAATCCCACCATAAAGGTTATCAGACCCGCGGCTACTATGGTTGGGGCTCTCCCTCCAGTACCATTTGTCCTCTCGGCTGCAATCGCTGTGTCACTACCTTCATAGGCCTATGCAATTTGTCAAAGAACATGGATATCCATTGTGTGTAGATAGGGTTTCTGTTACTGGATCCTCGCGAACCAATCGCGTGAAGGGGATTGTCAACGACCCTCTGGCCCGATTGGTATGTGTTTGACCAGAATCCATCCTAGTCACTCAGACAAAATCGGACCGTGGTGGTAGGCCATACCTGTCCTCAGAAGGGTCCTATCTCGAAGAAGCGACCAGGAGAAGTTTGTGTTTCTCTGACAGAAGCTAATCAAGTTGACATAACAGGAATGCTCTCGCTGCATGCTTGCCTTGTGACATTTTGTAGCATGTGCACAAATGTATTTACAATAACATTTTACATACACCACTCACACGCACCAACGCCCTCTGTCTCCTTCTCTAGTCCATCAACCATGTGGAAATCTATCCGCAAGCATTTTAAACTCACCAAGAAAGTATCCACCGAGGAGGAAGTCCCCGGTGGAGAGATCCCCGACAAAAATAGGCGCTTTAGGGTCCTCATACTTGGACCGGCGAACGCGGGAAAGACCACTCTGCTCGAACGACTAACTGACTGCCCTGCCGGTGCAAGTATAGTGACCCGGGACGGAAAACGTGTAATTACTACAGAGCTCAGTAGAGATGCTGTTCTAATTCATCCCTTTATCTCTCAGATTGAGGAGGTCCCCAGGGGATATGATCAAGTAAGAATCATCCTATCAAAGGCACGCTGTGGTTACTCGATGTTTTCATACTATCTAGCGAGGGATCCACACCATCGACGATGAGATCACTTACAAATCAAACCCTGATCTTGTTTTCCATGACTCTGGCGGTTTCGAGGCGGGAGGGGTCGAGGAGGTCGAGGCCGTCTGGCAATTTATTCAACAGCGCTCGTTAGCCTCACCTTCAGAGCAGTTGCATGCGATTTGGTGCATTTACATTTTGGCTCATACCCCCTCACACTTGGACTCATCGGTTGCTCCAGGCTCTGCATCCCAACCGATAATGACAGGCCCTTTGGATTCCTGCAGTCGGGCTTTTTCTCCAAGCCCACAGCATCAGGTATGTCCCATGAGTCGCACCATTCGATCCTTTCTCTTACGTACTGGTCCATGTGTCCGTTCAGTGCCTGTGATCGGGATTTTCACCAAGCTGGATGGAAGAAAGACGAAAATTATGACTGAGGTTCTCGGCCCTGCTTCCGAACCATCCGATTTCCTCGCTCGTGCCCCGGAGGTGGAGCAGAAAGTGGCTGAATTTGTTAACGGACTTGAGACACAATTTCGGAACCAGCGGTACCCACCTGCTGGTTTTCTCAGGGTTGGAAGTATGTATATCCTCTCTGAGTAGCAATTTTTCCCAGTTAAATTTTGGCATAAAGACATGCATGAAGTTACCGAGCAGAGCATAGCATTGTGCAACCAACTTCTTGGAGCCACTATGGATTCCCTTCCCAATGAGACCCAGAGATTGTTGCTTCGCCTCACGGTTTGGAAAAGAAACCGCCGGATTCATACTGTGTATGTTTTAGAGCGGTGAGTGTGGATGTCCGATAGATTGAGAGTGACTAACAAGGATGTTTATCTCATAGAGTCCTTGATGGTGGAGCTGAAGGTGTTGTCTCAAGCTATATCCATGAGATGATGGTACAATTTGACTATGCTCAGGGAACATCATGACCAAACCCCACCTGGGGAAGATGAAGAATCCCAGTTATGTGCAGATAAAGGGTTCAGGATTCTCATGGTGAGTGACTGGGCAAGTTGTGAGCAATGTATTGATTGTCTCACATGCTGTAATGGCAACAACTGGTGATACATTGTTGGTTTGTTGGATGGCATCAACACCATAGGAGGTATAGCCACAAGGACTAACATTCAGTCCACACTGACTGACTTACATGTTTCTTTGTGGCATTGACAATGTAGTTGGTCAGTCTGGATCTCCAAATTTGATACATGGTGTCTGGCTGATACATTTTTTGATACCACTGGGGATGCAGTATGTGAGTGGATGTCCCACCATTGGATACATGGCCATTTCCTGATACAGCTTCTGCTGGAATCTGCAATGCAGGGGGTGAGTTTGCATCTCATAGTTAATGTGAGGTTGCTGGGTGTATCTTTTGTTGACATGGATAACATAGCATGTGAGTGTGCATCTCCCACATTTGGATCCACTGTTCCTGGCTGATATATCCCTCTGTGACATTGATACTGTAGGAGGTAAGCATCTCACAGTTTGGCATGTGGTCACCACCTGATGTGATATTTGGTGGCATGAACAACATAGAATGTGGGTTGGCTTCCTCTACTATTTGATGTGTGATGACTGACTCATATATCTTTTGGTGCAACACAGGATGTAGGTCTGGATGTCTTGGGATTTGATGCTTAGTTGCTGACTGACAAACCTTTTGTTGGCATTCACAATCTAGTATGTGAGTGTGGATTCAGTATGAGGTCCATGGCTGATATATTATTGGATGGGATGGGTAAAATAGGAGGTGAGTCCATATCTCCCAGCATTCATGGTGGTTTCTGGCCAGTGAATCATTTGGTTGCATGGATAATGTAGTATGTAAGTCAGAATTTCCTATAAGTTAGGACATGCTCACTGGTTGATCTATTGTCTGATGGCATGGACAATGTAGAAAGTAAGTCCAGATCTCTTGCCATTTGATGCACATGGGCAGGCTGATATTTCTTTCTCTCTCATGGACAATGTAGGCTGTAGGTCCAGGTCTGCCACAAATGTGTGGTCCCTCATTGACACATTGTTTGGTCCTCTTGACACTGCAGCCTGTAAGTTTGTATATTCCCCAATTTGGTGTGTGGCAGGCTAATTCATTGTTTGGTCACTGATAATGCAGTATGTAAGTCTGGATCTCCTCCTCCACCTTAATGCACTGTTACTGTATGACACATCACTGGATGATATCAACAATCAAGAATGTGGGCACTTATGATTTTGTGTGTGATCATTAGCTGATCCATCTTCTGGTGGTATTTGCCATGTAGCTGGTGAGCAGCTTCTCTTACAATTTCAAGCAGGGTCACTGACTGATACATCAATGGGTGGTATTCACAATGTAGGATGTGAGTCTGCATCCCCCATGATCATTAGTTGCTAGCTGATACATTTTTCAATGCCATCAACAATGTAGGCTGTAAGTCTGGTTCTTGTCAATGCAATGCACAAGTGCAGGCTGATATTTCTTTGTCTGACATGAACAATGTAGGAAGTAAGGATGTCCCACAATTTAACTCATGGTCACTATCTGATACATTGTTTGGTCCCATTGAAAATGTAGCATGTAAGCTCAAATCTCTTCTAATTCAATGTGGGGCCACTGGCCAATATATTCTTTGGTGACATTAATAATGTAGCATGTAAGTTCTGATCCCTGGCACCTTGCTGCAGAATCACTGGCTGACATATTGCTGGATGACATTAACAACCTAGCTGGTAAGCCTTTTGATTCAGTGTGTGGTGATTGGCTGACTCACCCATGGGATCAATAATGTAGCTGGTGGGTCTATGACCTTGCACAATTTGATGCAGGAATTGCTGGCTGATTCATCATGTGGCATTGACAATGTAGGATGTGAGTTGCATGCCCCATCTGGTGTATTGTTGGCTGATACATTGCCTGGGGTATCAAAAATGTAGGGGGTATGTTGAGATCTCTGGCAATTTGGTGTGAGGTCACTGGCTGATACATTGTTTGGTGGCATTGCCCATGCAAGGTGGTGGGTTTTCATTTCCCACCATCCATTGTGTGGCCCTTGGTTAATATACCTTTGGATTACATTGTGACTATAGTATGTAAGTCCAGATCTCAGACTGATCAATGCATGATTGTGGCCTGATTCATCTTCTGGTATCTGCAACACAGAGGGTAGGTCTGGAGCTTTGGATTCCATACACCACTGCTGGGTGATTTATCTATTGGTGGTGTTGATCACATAGAGTGTAAGATGAGGTCCATTAGAATTTGATGCAGGGTGCCTGGCTGATAGATTGGTGGGTCACCTGAACACTGTAGGATGTAATGCCATATCACCCTCTATCTGAAGAGTGGTTAGAGGCTGACACATCTTTGGGTGGGATTGACAATGCAGGATGTAAGTGCGGACATGTTAGAATTCAATGCATTGTCCCTTGATGATTCATCTTTTGGTGGCATTCGCAACATAGTCTGTAAGTGTGGATGTGTTCAAATTCAATGCATTGTCCCTTGCTGATTCATCTTTTGGTGGCATTCACAACATAGCTTGTAAGTGTGGATGTGTTCAAATTCAATGCATTGTCCCTTGCTGATTCATCTTTTGTGGCATTCACAACATAGCATGTAAGTGTGGATGTGTTTAGAATCAATGCATTGTCCCTTGCTGATTCATCTTTTGGTGGCATTCACAACATAGATGTAAGTGTGGATGTGTTAAAATTCAATGCATTGTCCCTTGCTGATTCATCTTTTGGTGGCATTCACAACATAGGGTGTAAGTGTGGATGTGTTAGAATTCAATGCATTGTCCCTTGCTGATTCATCTTTTGGTGGCATTCACAACATAGTATGTAAGTGTGGATGTGTTAGAATCAATGCATTGTCCCTTGCTGATTCATCTTTTGGTGGCATTCACAACATATATGTAAGTGTGGATGTGTTAGAATTCAATGCATTGTCCCTTGCTGATTCATCTTTTGGTGGCATTCACAACATAGGATGTAAGTGTGGATGTGTTAGAATTCAATGCATTGTCCCTTGCTGATTCATCTTTTGGTGGCATTCACAACATAGGGTGTAAGTGTGGATGTGTTAGAATTCAATGCATTGTCCCTTGCTGATTCATCTTTTGGTGGCATTCACAACATAGCTGTAAGTGTGGATGTGTTAGAATTCAATGCATTGTCCCTTGCTGATTCATCTTTTGGTGGCATTCACAACATAGGGTGTAAGTGTGGATGTGTTAGAATTCAATGCATTGTCCCTTGCTGATTCATCTTTTGGTGGCATTCACAACATAGCTTGTAAGTGTGGATGTGTTAGAATTCAATGCATTGTCCCTTGCTGATTCATCTTTTGGTGGCATTCACAACATAGCTTGTAAGTGTGGATGTGTTAGAATTCAATGCATTGTCCCTTGCTGATTCATCTTTTGGTGGCATTCACAACATAGCTGTAAGTGTGGATGTGTTAGAATTCAATGCATTGTCCCTTGCTGATTCATCTTTTGGTGGCATTCACAACATAGGTGTAAGTGTGGATGTGTTAGAATTCAATGCATTGTCCCTTGCTGATTCATCTTTTGGTGGCATTCACAACATAGCTGTAAGTGTGGATGTGTTAGAATTCAATGCATTGTCCCTTGCTGATTCATCTTTTGGTGGCATTCACAACATAGTTGTAAGTGTGGATGTGTTAGAATTCAATGCATTGTCCCTTGCTGATTCATCTTTTGTGCATTCACATAGTGTGTGTGTTAGATTCATGCATTGTCCTTGCTGATTCATCTTTTGGTGGCATTCACAACATAGCTGTAAGTGTGGATGTGTTAGAATTCAATGCATTGTCCCTTGCTGATTCATCTTTTGGTGGCATTCACAACATAGTTGTAAGTGTGGATGTGTTAGAATTCAATGCATTGTCCCTTGCTGATTCATCTTTTGGTGGCATTCACAACATAGCTGTAAGTGTGGATGTGTTAGAATTCAATGCATTGTCCCTTGCTGATTCATCTTTTGGTGGCATTCACAACATAGGTGTAAGTGTGGATGTGTTAGAATTCAATGCATTGTCCCTTGCTGATTCATCTTTTGGTGGCATTCACAACATAGTATGTAAGTGTGGATGTGTTAGAATTCAATGCATTGTCCCTTGCTGATTCATCTTTTGGTGGCATTCACAACATAGGATGTAAGTGTGGATGTGTTAGAATTCAATGCATTGTCCCTTGCTGATTCATCTTTTGGTGGCATTCACAACATAGGTTGTAAGTGTGGATGCCTTGGAACTGAAAGCACCACCCTCACTAACCCATCTTTCAATGACCTTGACAATGTAGGCAGTAAGTCTGGATGCCTTGCAATTCAATGCATCACCCCTTGCTGATTCCTTTTTGGTGTCATTCCCAATGCAGCCAGTATGTTCAGATCCCTTAGGATTCAATGTATCATTGCTTCCTGATGTCCCACTTGGTGATTTTGCCCACATAGGAGGTCTGCCCACATCTCCCACCCCTTCATCCATCATCTCTCAATCTCTTCCTTGGTGGCATGTATGCCTTAGGATGTATGTCCACACCTCTTACTATTCAGTCTATGGTCCCTGGCTCATACACATTTTTCTGATATTTACAATTCAGCTTGTGAGTTCCTAGATCTATACAATGCAGTAATATTCTGTTTTCCAACTGCACTCCTTACAATTTCATTGATCACAGGATAATGTAAGTCACATATAATGTGGAAAACCCAAATGATTCTGTCCAATTGCAATATTAATCATTGCTCACCTGTGCCTTCATTCTATCTGGTAAATATACTCAATCCTCACTCCCAACCTTACCCCTATCTCACATAAGTTTTATTAGGTGCTCAAATATCAGGGGAGCAAGGCCTGTGCACCCTTCCTCAAACTGTTGGTCAGTCTGGGTTTTCATTAATTCCCCACCTCCAGGGCATCTAAGCCTTCATTCCAGCATCCCCAGTCTATCCCATCCAATAATAATGTTCAATATCTGGTGTTTATTTGTTGTCAGTGTTGAGACCAATTCTAAGTGCACAGGAGATTGCTTATCTTGGCTTGTTAAACTAGTGGTCATTCTTTGGACTCGGGGGGAGAGGAATGCAGATTTGGCTACTGCTAGGTCTATCCAGGACCAAATCAAGGATGATGGAGGTTTCCAGGGATCTACTTCATTTTATATTGCAAGGAAACTTGCCAAGCTCATTGATGAATATACAGCATTGTAGGCATCATGTGCAATCCCTGTATCAGAAGTGATGTCCCCCAATTTCATTGTGCTCAATAATCAACTCTGACAGGCATTATAATTAATTGACATCATTTCCCCTTCAAGTGGAGACTGTAAGCTGAAGTCATCACCTTGGTCAGCCACTTGGACTGATCTCAAAAGGCATGTCCAACCACATCATATTAAATGCCTATGAGGCATCACAATCCTTTGATATCAAATAATTTCAAGAGGGTGACTTTGGGACTCTCAAACAAAGGTTTTTGATGTCAAATGGTCTCAAAAGTGTGACCTATATCCAAATATTAACAATGTACAATTATCCACAATTATTTTTAATTACATAATGCCCAAAAGTGGAAATTACATCAATGTACTTGGCCATTCCCATTTATGGTACCAGATATTGCTTCCAGAATATTTTCATATTCATCATACTAACAATTACCTCATCATCAGGCCTGGAATCAAACAGTGGAAGCAGATGGATATATTGGGCTATTGGGATGGGTGCATTACACCATGAGACTGTTATATAATCATTCCTGAATAGTATCCAATTACATAATCACATGTTTCCTATGTAAAAAAAATGCCCAAATGCCAACCTAGTCAGCCACAAATGTATATGTAGTTAGATACAATGAGCCTTGCATTTAAATAGTCTAACTAGATGTTTTTAGGTGGGGACCCCTGGGACCTCCAGCAGTGATTTCAGACCCTCAGACAAGGGGCCCCAGGGGCCCCTGGCTCTGAACTTAGAAAATGACCAGGGTGAACTCATATGGAGGGGGGTATCAGGATAGGTCCTGGCAAAGCTTGGGAAGGCCCCTGAATGGGTCAGCAGGCTACATGGGCTTATTGGAGATAATCACAGTTACTACAGTATCCTGTGTTTTATTCTTATTGACTTGTTTATTTTTTATTTATTATATAAAAATTCACTTGCTGGTGTGGTACCATCCATAGAAATCCAAAAAAAACTAGCTAGTAGTACCACACCTGCTTTGGTGGGTGTGGTACAGTGCATGGAAATTAAATAAAAAAAAAAAAACTGTATAGTAGCACTACACACCCACTTGGGCAGGTGTGCAGTACCATCCACAGAAATTTAAAAAAAAAAAAAAGAACTGTATACAGGCTGGTCAGCCATATAGCCTTAGCTCAAAAGGAGTACCATTTTGATGATTTGTCTTGGCCTGAGAGGGTTAAATTGGGGTTGATGTCAAATGATGATCAAAAAGTGAATTTTGACCTTGGATTGATGGGTTTGACATCAAATTTGACATTAACTATTGTCAACAGCCTGAAGATGAAGGACTTCTCAAATATTCAGTACAACCCCATATGTGCAACTAAGGCTGACAGCTCAGTAGCTTGACTCAATCATATGAAAGAGGTCACATAGTGCATTGAGTACCACATCAAAATACAGGTGGGTGGACTAGGTATAGTACAATGGGGGGCATGCATGATAGATTCACCATGAATATACTAGTACATAGGGAAGGAATGATAGAAGAATTTGAAGGACAGGAAAAAAAGGGCACAGGTTTGGGTGGTAAGAGGAATCAAACAAGCCTAATAATGCTTGAAACAGCAAATATTTGAGCATCCCTGGTGGTGTTGAGGGAAGGGGAGTGGAAGATGAGGAACAGTGCAGCCAGAAGTTATCAGAAAACCCTGAAAGTGGGTGTGTTGAAAAGCTGTGATTTGGGTGCACAGAATGCACCCACACACAGACTGAACAACAATGCCTAGCCCCCAGGGGGGCACATGAACCCAAAAGGGAAGATTGAGGATAGCACAATGGAAAGTGGTTGGTTCGTGGCATAAATATCCTTGATGGATTTGGATGAATGAGATGAATCAATTAAGCCTAAGAACATCAAAATCAGGCATGATTGGACTCCCCCAGGTGATGTTGAGTGGGAGATGAGGGGAAGATGAGGAATAGTGAGGCCAGAAGTTATCAGAAAACCTTGAAAGTGGGTGTGTTCAAAAGCTGTGATTTGGGCACACAGAATGCACCCACACACAGCCTGAACAACAACACCTAGCCCCCAGGGGGGGCACATGAACCCAAAAGGGAAGATTGAGGATAGCACAATGGAAAGTGGTTGGTTCATGGCATGAATGTGCTTGATGGATTTGGACAAATGAGATGAAGTGATTAAGCCTAAGAACATCAAAATCAGGCATGATTTGACTCCCCCAGGTGATGTTGAGTGGGAGATGAGGGGAAGATGAGGAATAGTGAGGCCAGAAGTTATCAGAAAACCCTGAAAGTGGGTGTGTTGAAAAGCTGTGATTTGGGTGCACAGAATGTACCCACACACAGCCTGAGCAACAACACCTAGCCCCAGGGGGGGCACATGAACCCAAAAGGGAAGATTGAGGATAGTGCAATTAGGGATGCCTAGGTTCAGTTTTGGTTCAGTTTTTGCCAATTTGGGCAAAACCTAAACCAGACCTGAACCTGAAATCACCCATGAGGGCAAAACCTGAACCTGACCTGTGTAATAAAGTACTATAGATTGGACAAGTAAACCGTCGTGAACTGAGGGTAGTTGAACACGTAGCCTAGGGAAGCGCGTAGGGAGATACGAAAGGGAAAAGCAAGGAGGTAGGATACGAAGGAAATAGGCAAAGCGGGCGATATGAGCGGCTCGAATGAGCACGGTCATGCGAGTTCGAGGAGGGCATAGCAAGGGGCGCGCTTTGTAGTGCATCCTCAGTTCGACCGACTCGAAGATCCTACCTAGCCTGGCTAGGTAGTAATCTCACTTCCCATTTGGCCTGGCCTCATGTGGAAGTGGAGTGGATGGGCAACGGAAGAAGGCAGAGGGTTACCTGGAATGGTGATTTGTTAGTAGCTTAGCTGATAGTGAGTACTCACTGCTCGGCTCTTGTATTCTCGCGTTCCTACGAACGGCGTGTTACTTCGACTCGCACTGGGAGTGAAAACAACATAGAATTCGATGGGAGAAGCCACGGGTTCGCCGCGGCAGCTCCCTAACGTTGCGCAACGTATGTACACTACTATTACATAATCGCTATACTACAGTGCCCCCTGTATATACTAAGCGCGATGGCTAGTCCGTCGATATTTCGTCCTATACAATTTCGTAGACCTCCCGAGCGCTTACCCATCTGAAGTATTCTGTGTCGTAAGTGCCGCGGGCTAGTAGCAATGTGGGGGAGACCAGGGGTGAGGTATGCGCAGCGGAGGCCAGCAATTTACGGATGACGCTGGTGGAGTCCAAAGGGACCGAGAAACCCAAAGGGGAGACGTAGGAGAGATGCTTACGAAGGAGGGCCTCTAAATCCACAGCTTGGTTTCGCTGCGAGGCCGAGGACGTTGGCCCCAGAGCGCGGAATTGATGAATCCATTTGATAAGGAAGGCCGGTGAGAGTGCGTACCGCGACATTAGTCGGGAGCTAGAGCCCTGCACCCTGGGTGGGAGGCTCGTCACTCCATGTAATAGAAGGATCAATTCTTCCTGCTGAAAGTGAGGGACGGGGTGCAAGGGATTCCCTTGGGGGTCCAAGGGGATTGGGAAGCTTTCAAGGCGTTCCCTGCCTCTCACTCGTATCCTCTGTATGACTTCGGCCTTAGCTCTAGGGCTGAACTCTTGCAGAGTGCCAGGAATCGCGCTGGGGTGTATCCCTGCGGCTGAGGGTTTGGCAGGGTATTGGAGAAATGCTGCTCTTTGGTTCTGAACCGCTAGGAGGGCCTGGTCCCGATCCTTGTAAGCAATAATAGTCGTTCGTAGGAGACAGAGCCACAAGTGTACGTAGGGGCTGTACTTCTCAAATAGTTCATGTTCCAGTTCGTCCTCAGACCCGAAATAGAGGAAAGGAGCGAGGTGTACTGGGAAAGTCCCTGCGCGCATGCATTCGTCGTCCCAATCGGCCTCGGTTCCAATGGTCGATGAGCCCAGCTCCACCCCCGACGGCAATGGGACCTCCTCCCGGGACTCCTGGGGTGCCGAAAAGTCTTCAAAGGGCGGGAGATTCACGTCCTCAGAAGATGGGGGATTCACATCTTCGAAGGACAGGGGATCCTCGGCCATAGGTGCGGCTGGGATCGGTGGAGGAGGAGGGCGTGGCATGTTCCGCGGGCCGAAGGGTATAAGGGATCTGCTTCAATACATTCTAGCAGGTCCGGTGGGGCCCCGTAAGGGCGGGTGTATGGGTCCACTAACCGCTGGCGCAGAGGGGCAGTGTGGAGGAAAGTGGGGAACGTCGGGGGAGCAATCCAGTTCCCTTGGTTTCGCTCAGCCCACCTCTTGCAGGTCTTGTAGTTTTCATGGAATAGCGGTAGTGGGGGTTCGTAGCGTTTCCGATCCGCAAGCTCTTTAAGGGAGACGGTCTCCTTCCCTAATGCCTCCTGCATCTCCCGGAGGACCGCCGTGGTATTAGGCTCCTTCGTGCTCGTCAGCCAGCGGATCATCCATGCCACATAGACCTCGTCCTTTTCTCCCCTGGGCCACCTGTAATTGGCTCCATGGAAGCGATGGTGGGGGCCCGGCGCTGGTGCTTCAGTGGCATGCCCTGGGTGTACCACCCAAACATCCATCGGTCTCAGTACCTCCTGTGTCATGATAGCCCGGCCCAATTCCCTATGGAATTGCACCCGCATCTTCTCCCACGTGAACCCTTTGCCGAACCGGTGCGAAGGGAAGTGCTCCTCAGCGTGGGCCCGGGCTCGTGCCCAGAGGGGTGATTCTTCCACTGAGCCTCAAGGGAAGAGCTCCACGGGTGGCTGGGAGTTAGCCTCGTGGACGGTCCACACTGGCACTCCCAGCTCGGCTAGACTTTCACCGATGAGCCTCAAGCACGCGTCGCTGACCCTGACCATTAGCCCCATTTGGCGTACCGTAGAGCGGAAGGTCAGGGGGTGAAACCGTCCCCGGTATAGCCTGAAATACAGGAGGAATCGGATTCCCAAGGTTAGGAATCCCAGGCTGTCCATGAGTCGCCGGCACAGCTCCTGTGCAATTTGCGCGATCCTCCAAGGAGGGGCAGGCTGGATGGCCTGTCCCAGTAGAGTGAACCACGACTGTCCGAAGTGCCAATCGGGGTCCCGTGAAGAAGGTAAGGTAAGGGCGTTTTCCCTGACCGAGCTCTCGAGCTTCATCATGTTCGTTAGTACGATCGAACCTGACGTATGCAGGTATTGGACGCAGCCTGCAGCTAACGTGAAAAGATCAGGCCTGGGGCCGGTAGATGCGATGAGGTGTAAACGCGGGTCAAAGTCGAAGGAATGAAGATCGAGCGGGATACAGGCTCGGTGGATGGGGAAAGGGCTGCTTGTTGGGAGAAGCTGGGTTCTCATCGTCCAGTCGAACTTCCCCAAACGCCCCCATTCGTCCAAGTCCGCCCAGCTGTAGCCATACGGATCGCTGTGGTACGGCGGAAGTCCTTGCACTCTCAGGAGAGGGCCTGGGAGGTTAAGAGTGCGTATTTCGTAGTCGAAGAACCGGGCAGAATGTGGGAGGCTTGGGCTATCGCCTGGTCTTTGGGCAGGATTGTCCAGCCAATCCGCGTATTGCTCGTGGTCGTAATCGTCACGGTCGGTGTTCTTCCCCGGCATCGCATAGCAGCAACCCTCCCAAATTCCCAAGTGTTGTTGCGACTCCTGCTCAGATGACATAGTGGGGTTAGCTAGGATAGGTGAGCGTCGCCTCATTGTATACTCATGGCTTATATCTCCACTCCAGGATCTCCGCCTGCGGCTTTGCCAGGGCTCCCGGTGGCCACGTTTCCTTTGTATTCCCTTAGTCTTGAAAATGCGTTGTGGAGAGCACTTTCAGGTTCGAATGTGTCATGTTCAGGGCCGTACCCATTCCAATGCACTAGGTATTCCTTACGCCTCTGGCTAGCATTATAGCAATGTCCCACTATTTTTTCTATCTTGTACTCTTCCTCAGCTGCTAGTTCTCTTAAGTCGGGCAATTTCGTGCGCTCACTCTCGTCGGGGGCTCTGTAATATTTTGTCAAGTGCTGTATGTTAATGATGGGATGCAGCTTATATTCTGGTGGAATGTTTAAACGATAGACGACCGGGTTTATTTTTTCAGTGACCGTAAAAGGCCCTACGCGTCGCTGCAGGAGCTTGCATCCCGTGCCTTTAACATCCACCAGCTCTAATGAGTGAGGGTTGAGGAGGACCTCATCCCCTTCCTCAAATTCCTCTTCTCTTCTCTTCGCGTCGTACACTTGCGCTTGCCTGGCTTGCACTCGCACCAACACGTCTCTTGCCTTAGTTCGATGGACTTCCAACTCTTCAATGAAGGGTGTTGCAGCTGCGCTGTGAGTAAAGAGTCACTGTATCCCTCGCGGAACGGGGTCGATGGCTTGTGTGCCTGTGCGAGGGGAATAGCCCATCAATAGAAAGGCTGGCAAGTATCCCGTAGAGGAGTGGGGGGTGGAGTTATAGGCGGATGCCAGAGGTCCCAGCCACTGCGCCCAGTTTCCCCTATTACCTGCGACGTACGCTCTGAGCGCCACCTCCAGGGTATCGTTGGCTTTCTCTGTCTGCCCATCGGTTTGAGGGTGATGGGAAGTCGAGAGCAGGAGGTTTAGGTCCAGGTGTTTAGCTACTGAAGCCCAGAAGGCTTTGGCCCACCGCACATCCCTGTCAGTGATCATTCGTTTGGGTATGCCGTACTTGTAGACCACATGGTCGATGAATAATCTGGCGAAGCCTCCTGCTTCAGTGTCGAGACCGTAGGGATGTATTGTACGTATTTCATGAGCTTATCCATGATCACGAGTACTGTGTCGTGGCCTAATGATTTGGGAAGACCTGTGATAAGGTCTAGCGAGACGACTTCGAAAGGTAGTAATGGGATCGAGTGGGGCAGCAGCTTGCCGTTAGGCCCCTGCTTATCTGGCTTCATCTTCTGGCATATGTCGCAGGTTCTCGTGAACTGGACGATGTCGGCCCACATCCTGGCCAGTAAAATCGGGCGCTAGGCGGTGGTAGAGGCGGGACGAGCCCGCATGGGCGCTGTAAGCAGGAAACTGTGGAAGAAACCAGCTACAGTCCGCGAAATGGAAACGAGGACAAAGAAGGGGGATCACGGGGCCAATCCGAACGTTAGGGTCCGAGGGAAGGAAGGGTCTTTGGACGGGTAGAATTGTCCTGTATAGACGGAGCCTATCCAGACAATAAATGAAGGGGTTGTTAAATCAGAGAATCACACTCTAGGTCCTCCTCTTGAGAGCCTATCAGAAGTGTGATTAGTGGGGGTTGAGTTTTGGAATTTACCCTGACACCAGCAGCAGTTCAACTAGCTTTTCAACTGGGGATGGGGGGAAAGACGATAGAAATTCGCATCTCCTGCACTTAATATACATCACAGAAAAATGCTATGGTAACCGGCGGAAAGATGGGATTAAGGCGAAAATGAGGAAAAAGAAATCAAGTCAAAAGCTTCAAAACTGAAGGAGATATTCAATTAACAAGTGAGAATGGGAGAATATGGCTTAACCAAGGTATTCCTCCTCTTCTACTGGACCAAATCCCCTGAGGAATGGTGGAACTGGTCGTCCTAGATGTACCCTCCATCGGGCATAGGGTGCCGGAACCATAATTGCCTTTAGTAATCAGAAAAGCGGAGGTAAAAGTGAAATGAGCCATGAGGAGACTAAATTACAGGAGGCCGAGTTCTAATCCGCTCGTTTTGCCCTTGGTACCGTTCGATGCGGATTTTCAGCGTCTTTCCAGGGGTGATCGTTTCGAACGAATCGGATCAAAACTGATGGAGTTATTCGCGAAATACTGAAGAATAGTGTGGAACATGAGGTAAAGTCGACCTGGAGGATGCAGTTCTCATCCGATAAACGTGTGTGTGGTACCGTTAGACAGGTATTAATCGTAGCTTTCTGGGCGCTGTCTTGCCGAGTCGATCCGATCGAAATTGGTGGAGATATTCGCGAAATACTCCTTGAGAGTATTGGAATAGCCCCTATTCCACATGTGACAAGTCCGCGAGTCAAAGTGGGAGTCGTGTTACGTAATACAAGGTCAAATACCGCCCTTGAGGCAATTGGATAAGCCGGTGGTGATACAATAGATGGACGAAAGTAAGCAAGTTGAATTGCTATAGCCTGGTTGAACTGGCTTGGAGATAAGTACAAATTTGATGGCCTGTTGAAGTGCCAAGGACGGACAAATAATTGTCTCGTATATAGGGTGGAGGAAAAGTAAAAAGGGACCACGGATCCTGGGATGTGAATCCATGCTATTTGACGGCCAGAGGAATAACGAGTGTGGATACGAGAGAAATGTAAGAATATGGATTCGTTTGAGGAGGTAATTGGGCCCGGATGAGGTATGTACGTAATGGGATTTTATCCCTCCAACATATTAGGCCCCAGCTAAGTCGTGGTCCCTCGCGACAAGATAAAAGAATGTGTTTGGTATATAATTGGCCACGACTCCTATTTACGGCGTGTCTGTGTGGCCTGGCGATTGCCGGATCCAGATGGTTTGTTCGCGCTGTGTTCGGATCGTCCTCTCGTCTCGTCTCCATCCTTGCCTTTAAACACGAGCGGAGTGGTCCTAGGGTTCATGTCGATCACGGGCCGTTTCTTCTCCTTGGCCTTGCCGATGATGTTGATCAACTCCGCCATCCAGGGATTATCGTATGCGGCAAGGGGTACGATCGAGTTCCAATGCTGGAACACACTTCGGATCTCGACTTTAAGAGCTTTGAATCTAGGATCCGATTCGTCTGCGTGGTCTGCGAGTACGGTAAGAGCTCCTCGGAACAGCTCGTTTATTGCGGCGAAATAGTCGTCTAACGAAAATGACTCGTTGTGTAGCCTCAACAGAACGTCCTTCAGCGCATACGCCGTGTCCGCAGCTTGGCGTTGTTGCACTTCAATTGCATCCAACCGCTTGTACATCCCGGATGTCGATTTCTTGAAATTGAACATCAAGTCCTCAGTGCGTCTCGAAATAGTGCTTGCGTCGTCCCGAATACGCTCGAATTCTCCGCGTAACGACTCGAATTCCCTTGCGTGCCTGTTCTGCATCTCGCGATACCCTCGTTCGTAAGTGCCCATCCGAGAAGATACCGTTTTGATATTCTTCATGACCTCATCAGACACGCTGATAAAGACATTGCCACGGGGTGCAGTCGACTTGGCCAACTCTTTCCCTTTAGTAGCCGGATTGACGGGAGGAGGTGAGTCCGAAATATCCATGCTAATTTCGCCCATGTTGCGCCCTCCTTTCTTGTGCGAGCGATGCGAGTTTCGAACTGATGTCTCAATCGTCTCCATTGTCTCCGATTGATTTGTGGAAGGTGCAGGGCTACTCTGTCTCGACATAGTGTCCGATTCAGGTTGACGTCGTTTAGCCGTGTCCCTTGGTGGTGCTCGAGGTCGCCTATCGTCACGTCGATACGACTCATCCCTTCTGTGTGGGATCTCGCGGTCTGCGTCCGATCTGGGCGAGTCTGGATAACGGGGGACGTAGCGGTCCATCATGTTGCAGGTGAAGGTGAGCGGCCCGACCTCGGTTAGTTCTTCGACCGGCATGATAATATGCTCCACTTGATTATTGCTAGTTTGATCATACTCATTTCCTACGGTGATGGTGCGCTGTTCTTGAAACTTGACGACCGTCATCATGCTAATCCTAATAAACTGGTTCAACGTCTTCATTCCGCCCACGACATGGGCATCTCTCGATCCCCACGGCAACCAGTTGAAGAGCCTCGGAGGGAACTTGATCCCTGAGGGGAATCGAGGTGGGTCGTACTGTGCATCCGGATTCTTGTGATAGAAACGCCACATTTCTTCGTCAGCCGCGACATCTGGGTCGGTTTCGTCTTCGAGTTTCGATTCTGGATCAAGGCCTAATGCACGTCGTTGCCAGGATTCGTACTTGGATGTCCAATATTTATCGACTTCATCAGGATCAGCCAAATTCCAGGGCTGGGACCTTCGAGGTGGAATTCTCCTGTGGGATACGGCAGATACGTCCATTTCCTCCTCATCCTGATTCCAAACCGGGGTTCTAACAACCGGCTCCTGATTGTCCCGAAAATGATAGAGCTTAAGTCTCTTCCATGCGATCGGTCTACGTAATACGATGCCGTCGGGTTGCTGAACGACGTATGCTCCAGATGGCCTGCGTTGTACGATGATGAAAGGTCCAAACCATTTGGCCACCCCCTTGGATCCGTGTTGATTATCCAGCGCTTCGTTGTACACAATTACCCATTCGCCGGGAGCATATTCACCGGCGGCCATTCGAGCTGCGTGCTTCTGGTTGAATGCGTCAGCCGCCCGTAATCGCGACTTCTCGTTTGCCAGAACTGCTTCTTCCAAGAGCTCTTCCTTTTTACTTAACTGTATAATCCTTAAAGCGAGGAGATCCTCCGTCGTCTGAACTGAAGGCCAGTCTAACGAATGAAAGGTGCGATCCTTAACGTCGTACGGCATCAATGGGTGTTGACCATAAAGTAAGTAATACGGCGTGTATCCCGTGTTTCGCTTCACAGTAACGCGGTCCGCCCAAATAGCATACCCTAGGTAATCCGGCCAATCGTAGATACGGATACCACGTATTTTCCAAAGCGCGCTGATCCAAACCGCATGGCCGCGTTCGGACTTCCCATTTGCTTGGGGATTGTAAGGTGAGATTCGTACGACTGGAACCTTGTATTTATCCATCAGCGTCTGAACTGCGCCTTTAAATTCGGACCCGTTATCGATCGTGAGCTGGAAAATGCACCCGTAACGACACATAACCTCGAAGAGGAAGTCTGCGACCTTGTCCGATGTGATATGTTTTAACTTGGTCGCTTCAAGGAAACCGGTGAGATTGTCGACCAAGTCAACTATATACTTATAGCCATGTTTGCCTTTAGGCATGTTGACGGAGTCCATATCGAACCGCCTGAGGACCGACTTTGTATATTGAGGCTGGACAGGTATCTTGTTCCTATACGTCGATCGAATCTGACACTCATGGCATGTCTGACAGTACCGGGCTACGAAATTGTACATATTCGGCCACCAGTAGGAGTCCCTTATCTTGCGAAACGTAGGATCGCGACCTCGATGTCCCGATTCGTCATGCGCATCCTTGCAAATCCTGGTTCGGATATCCATACTAAGAACAACCTGGAGAGGCGGTTTGTCCCCATTCCGTCGCCACAGCATGTTTTCCAATAAAAAGAAGTGCCTTGCTCGGTTGGCTATCTGTACCCGCCGTTTACGATCCTCCGGCAGCTTCAAGTTCGTTAGGTATGCGAGTAATTCGTCCCAATGTTCCGGAGAATCGTACTCATAGACCTTATGTTTATGATCTAGCTTTTCGGACAAAACCTTGTCATCGGGAACGATGGCCTCGCCTTCAAAGATCCCAACTAGCGTGTTTAACTCGAGGTCGTCCTTCTCGATTACAATGGGAGCCGTCCATTCGACTTCCAGTGGATTACATTCCCCGGGTTGACGGTTTAATGCGGTATCGGGTGAGTCCTGTGTGTTATCTTCGTCGTCTACGCTAATCTTTGGCATTTTCACCAACTTGATGCCTTCATCGGTCTCTGATTCATAGGCTGAGTCGCTCGAGTCATCTTCCGCCTGCCTCCGCCGTGAGAGACCATCTGGACCGCGATGTTTCGTTGCGCTCCTATGCAGGATTTCGAAATCAAACAGAAGTATGTACGCAATCCACCTGGTCATTGCTGCGTTCGGTAGCCCTGGATTATTAATCATTTTCCCGACATAGCTCGCGTCCAGAATCAAACGGAAGTGTAATCCATGAAGACGATATCGTTCTGCGGTCAGGGCTCGAAATACACCGTATAGTTCAAGCTTTGGCTGCGAGTAGCGGCTTTCTACATTGTTAAAGGTGAGTGAACCAAATATTATCGGATATTCGCCATCCTCGAGCTGTTGGCTAACTATCCAACCACATCCGATAGGCGATGAGTCCACGGCAATGGAGACTAATCCGAGATCAGTCGAACGTTGCGACTTCAAAGTGACCTCGCGCGCAAGGTCATAATCGATCGTCCTAATAGGAACTGCCGTAGAAGCGAGGTATTTCAACCTGTCCATGGCCTGTTGGGCATCCTGAGTCCAGCTGAATTCACTAGGTAACATCTTGCGAGTCAACAGGGTCAAAGGTTTCGCGATGATTGCGAAGTTCTCAATCCATCGACGGACGACACCCACAGTCCCAAGGAAACCGCGTACGTCTGTCGAGTTCCTACAAGTCGGCCATTTACTTAACTTAGCGTTGATCTCATGGGATACGTGCGCTCCGTCCTTAGAAACTACCGCCCCCAGTAGAGCCAATCGAGGTGTCGCGATAACGGTTTTCTGACCTGCGATCGTCGCTCCGGATTCTTTAACGCGGGCCAATAGCTCTTGGAGCATCGTGGCAAACTCGAATACGAACAAACGGATATTTTTATTGTCAGGAATAGTACCTTGATTGTAATCTGAGCGCGGTCCCATTCCGGCGCAATCGTCTACAAAGACGTTCGCCCGGTCTGGGGCCATAGATCCTATCATATGTGATGTCGCCCGGCAAAATACTTGCATGGAATTGGTATAGCCTTGGGGTAGCCTTGTGAGTCTAAGCGGTCCAAGGCCATAGCCATGAAAGGTAGTCAAATCCCGAGACTTCTCGGCGAGTAAATAGCTATCATAGCCACTTTTCAAGTCGCAGATGCAGTAACATGTCCGGCCTGTGAACTGGTCGATCATTTCGTCGATTCTGGGTGGTAATCCGGCATCGCGAATCGTTACTCCGTTCAGAGGCTGTAAATCGTGAACAAGACGTAAGAGACCGGATTTCTTCTCGACTGCGAAGATAGCGGAACGGTAGGAAGAGGCGGAACGCTCGTATTTTCCGCTGTCAAATTGTTCTTGTAAGAGCTTTAACACGTCGTCCATCCGTCCCAGAGGAATTCTGATATTCTTCTTCATCCATGGCTCGTGAGGTACGGTTGGCATCTCGTAAGGCGGAAAATAGTCCGTATTGAACGTTCCTCTCTCGTGTTCCTCGAAAGCAAAGGCTTCTTGATATAGGAGAATTAAGTACGCGAGTAGATCTACTTCTTCTGTAGATAGAAATCCAGCAGGAATCTTCCCTAGCATAAGAGACATGCGATCCTTCGTAATTCGATCCGTGTATTCAAGCTCGTCCCGTCTAACGGGTTTCGTCGGCAAGGGAGGCAGGTCTCCTAGTTTGAGTGGTTTGAAGACCAATGGTCGTGAATCCGGGTTGTATGACGCGACCGGGTGGACCTTGATACCGACGGGTTTGTATTTGCGATTACCGAATATGAATCTTGTGACGTTGTCCGATCCTTCGACTGCCTGGTGGTACGAATAACCATCCCGTATGAAGGTCTTGATAAATTGTTGTTCGAGGTCGCGTTCGCGGATAACGTCCTGAGTGTGGAATCCTCGGTATAAAGCATCACGAACCGCGGGGGATGCCATAGCGTAAGCAAGTATCTCTGTAGGGCTGACACTAGGCCCCAGCTTTTTCGAGTCAACGTCCCCTCCAGATATAGTAGACGTGATACTTGAGAGGAACTCTGGTATGGAGTTCTGATTTGACGAGGTTATCTCGATAGAATTGACAGCCGCAGTTCGGCGCTTGGCTAACTGAATCGGAAAGACGTTCCTTGGCGCCGACATGATAGGCAGGGTGACGCGGACTGAACGGCCTTGTCGATCTCCGTCTTGCCATACCTGTAGATTCATTCCTTCCCCGTGCGCGTACTCGATCCTTGCTGAGTAGGAAAATAGCCAAGGTTGGCCGAGGATGATGTCCTTCTGACCGATATTATCGGACGTAATGAAGAAATTATGTGGGAGGGGTACTCCTCCGACCTGGATTGGAACGTCCCGACAAAGGCCTACGAGATTAACCTGGTGGCCCGAGACTCCACGAAGGATCCAGTCCTTGCCGGACGGATCCATAGGTAGCTCCAGTTTGACTTGTGTCGACTGGACCATCATGTTCAATTCACTACCGCTATCAATTAGCATGGTACAAGGCTGTCCCATTATCGTGCCTTGGATTTTTGCCGTTACCATCGCTAGGAAGGAGGGACGAAACGAAAAGTCCGAGTCTCTTACGTTGAACACGCGGTTGTGTTCTTTTTCGAGTTGTCGCCTGTAGTATTGTTCCGCTTGGCCTTCAGTGTCGAGCCCGCTATCGTCCGAAGTATAATTGTCCTCTGAGTCGTCGGATTCAAAGGCAACCACATTGATTTCTCGATCTAGCGGTTTCTTAGGCGGGCGATTGATTAGCGGCCGTTTAGGTGGTTTACCAGGTTTGAATTCCGTGGGCTCAGTAGGTGTCAGATTGTCAGATAGATCGCCCAGATCCTTAGAGGGAAGACCCAAAGATTGCTCAGGCGGAAAAGAAATCGGCACTACGTCTTTAGATTCAACGGTACGTTCTAGCGAGCTGACTATGGCCTCGACATTATGAGACCCGGCAATCTCCGGCTTGATTGGAACGCGCTGCGTTTTGGTCGCTGTCTGAAGCCTCTTGCATAGCTCGAACGAGGATCCGAGAACGTCGCCCAATTTAACAGTAACCTGTTTCTCCATAAGGGACTTGTACAAGGCCTCGACATCGACGTTTTCCTGGAGTTCGCTGGCGAAACGGTACGCAGGAGATGCCCTTTTCTTGCTATGCTCAGTTTTAGACCGCACGACTACGTCTTCCAATGTAGGGTTTGTTTTAGACTTTGCTTTCGCCACTGGAGATCCCTTATCGTCAAGCGTTTCCTTGTGTTTGCGACTCGCAGGCTGATCCATGGTCGCATCGCGCATTTCGATATCCTCGTTCGGTAAAGTTGGCGCGGGCTCGGCGGTGCGTGTCTCTTTCTTCAAGATAGTGGGTACCTTTGGGTTATCGGTAGGTGGAACTTGTCTGACCGGGCGTTGGGGCAACTCGACGTACGCCCTGTTCGGGCGATCTGCTTTCTTTCCTTTAGGATCGTCTTTTACATACGGCTCACTTCGCTTCGGTTCGACTTCCTCCTGCTTTCTTTCAGCCGGAAAGACTTCGTACTCGTAATCGCCAAACACGGCGAACTCTTGATTCAACAACTCAAAGCTTCGTAAGTGCTCTGTTTCCACGTTCGATGCGTTCGCAATCTGATCGCGCAGGATACGGGCTACTCCTCCGTTATCGATGTCACCGCGTGGCAGGTCGCTGCCGTCAAGCTGCACGAGGCGACCCTCGTTAGAAATCTTCAAAACCTTTTTCGCGATGAAGGCTTTCGTTTCAGGGCATTCCCTAAGTGAGTGTCCTTGTTCTCCGCACATAAAGCACTTGATTGACGAAACGTTAAATTTGCCTGGGCGACGCGCAACCTTATCGGGATCGAATTGGCCCAGAGCTATGGTCAAGCGCCCTATTTTCTCCGCAAGATCGTCGATGTTCGACTTCATCGGATCCCCTGGCTCTTGGACTTTACTATCCAAAGGTTTAGTTGTACCTTCTTCTTTCTTCTGCTTGATTTCAAGCTTTGCCTGATGCTTCTTGCTTTTGACCTTCCTAGTCTCGTCGTCCGAATCGTCCGTACCCGAATCGTCGTCCGAGTCCGTCGTGTCAGCCGACTTGTCGTCTTCCGAGGCTTCGTTCGATCCATCGTCATCCGGAACGCGGTATAGGTCTCGTTTAAGACGCAGCTTGATGGCCTGGGTGGCCTCGTTCATGGGAGGAGGATTGGTTAGATCCGTCCAGAGCTTGGAGTTCCTTAGTACATTGCCAATTTCTTCGCGAAACGACACGGGTTTGACACCCCTCCAGAAATAGTCGTACTTATCGGTTTGCGATAGAGCCTTGCGATCCTCAAGCGCTCTCGCGATAACCATGAACTCACGGATGTAATTATCGAATTTCTCGATAGAAGAAAGTTTCCTGTCCTTGCGGACGAGTTTGAGTAAATGATCTACCTTGTAATAAGGCTTCTCTTCTTCCGAAGGGTAGTAGTCCAGTAAACGGGACTTGAAAGCATCCCAGTCATCATTATAATATTCATCTAACGACTCGATAAACCTTTCGGATTTAGTATCACAGTAACGAGTAATTTGACGAATTGTTTGGGTAGGGGTGAGATGGGCCGCGGTAGCGCAGAACTCATATTCCGCGAGGAAGCGTAAGATCCTTTTTCCTTTGAATCGCGGAGCGTCCCTGGAACGTGGTCCGGGCATGCGAGCGAACGTAGTAGTCGACATGTTTGTGACCACGGCTTAAAGAATTGAATTGGGTTGATACGGATTGAGAGTTGTGACCCCCTGTAAGGACCACCAGATTTGTAAGCAGGAAACTGTGGAAGAAACCAGCTACAGTCCGCGAAATGGAAACGAGGACAAAGAAGGGGGATCACGGGGCCAATCCGAACGTTAGGGTCCGAGGGAAGGAAGGGTCTTTGGACGGGTAGAATTGTCCTGTATAGACGGAGCCTATCCAGACAATAAATGAAGGGGTTGTTAAATCAGAGAATCACACTCTAGGTCCTCCTCTTGAGAGCCTATCAGAAGTGTGATTAGTGGGGGTTGAGTTTTGGAATTTACCCTGACACCAGCAGCAGTTCAACTAGCTTTTCAACTGGGGATGGGGGGAAAGACGATAGAAATTCGCATCTCCTGCACTTAATATACATCACAGAAAAATGCTATGGTAACCGGCGGAAAGATGGGATTAAGGCGAAAATGAGGAAAAAGAAATCAAGTCAAAAGCTTCAAAACTGAAGGAGATATTCAATTAACAAGTGAGAATGGGAGAATATGGCTTAACCAAGGTATTCCTCCTCTTCTACTGGACCAAATCCCTTGAGGAATGGTGGAACTGGTCGTCCTAGATGTACCCTCCATCGGGCATAGGGTGCCGGAACCATAATTGCCTTTAGTAATCAGAAAAGCGGAGGTAAAAGTGAAATGAGCCATGAGGAGACTAAATTACAGGAGGCCGAGTTCTAATCCGCTCGTTTTGCCCTTGGTACCGTTCGATGCGGATTTTCAGCGTCTTTCCAGGGGTGATCGTTTCGAACGAATCGGATCAAAACTGATGGAGTTATTCGCGAAATACTGAAGAATAGTGTGGAACATGAGGTAAAGTCGACCTGGAGGATGCAGTTCTCATCCGATAAACGTGTGTGTGGTACCGTTAGACAGGTATTAATCGTAGCTTTCTGGGCGCTGTCTTGCCGAGTCGATCCGATCGAAATTGGTGGAGATATTCGCGAAATACTCCTTGAGAGTATTGGAATAGCCCCTATTCCACATGTGACAAGTCCGCGAGTCAAAGTGGGAGTCGTGTTACGTAATACAAGGTCAAATACCGCCCTTGAGGCAATTGGATAAGCCGGTGGTGATACAATAGATGGACGAAAGTAAGCAAGTTGAATTGCTATAGCCTGGTTGAACTGGCTTGGAGATAAGTACAAATTTGATGGCCTGTTGAAGTGCCAAGGACGGACAAATAATTGTCTCGTATATAGGGTGGAGGAAAAGTAAAAAGGGACCACGGATCCTGGGATGTGAATCCATGCTATTTGACGGCCAGAGGAATAACGAGTGTGGATACGAGAGAAATGTAAGAATATGGATTCGTTTGAGGAGGTAATTGGGCCCGGATGAGGTATGTACGTAATGGGATTTTATCCCTCCAACAACGGCGAACGTGTTCATGGTGTTCTTCTCACGAATTGGAGAAAATGAGGATGTCTTCGAGATATACGATGACGAACAGATCCACCATATCCTGGAATGAGTCGTTCATGAAATACTGGAACTGCGCTGGGGAGTTGGCTGCTCCCATTGGCATTACGAGCCACTCATAGGCACCGTACTGTGTGCGAAATGATGTGAGCCACTCATGTCCTTCGGCAACTCTGATGTTGTAGTAGCCATCGCGAAGATCGATTTTTGTATAGATCGTGGCACTGTGAAGGCGATCGAGGAGGTCGTTGATGAGGGGGATGGGGTAGCGACTCTTTTTCATGATGCAATTGAGTGCTCTATAATCAATGCAAAGGTGAAGCCCACCACCTTTCTTTTTCATGAAGAGGATTGGCACACCTGTGGGGGAGGTTGAAGGGCATATGAATCCTTTTGCAAGGAATTCATCGATGAACTCATGTAGCGCGGCAAGTTCACTTTCCGACATTGGGTATATGGGGCCTCATGGTATGTCACGACCTTCCTCAATGTTGAACCAAAGGTCATATTTGTGATGCGGTGGTAGATAGCTGGCCGCTGTACCAGTGAAGATGTCATGGAATTCATGGTATTCCAGGGGGAGTCATTGTGCGAGGTCTTGGCATTCCTTGATGGGGATTGATTCGGGTAACGCAGAGGTGGGGGGAGTGTCGTGAACCACTGATGCGGTTCGTGCGTGGGTTGGATTGGTGACGACGCATGCGTAGAGTGTCACGCTTTCGTCACTGGCTGCTTGAATGAAGTCTTCAGCTTCATAGACTTCAATTGTGATGCTGTGGGTTGGGGGCCTTGCCATTATCAGTTCTGGGGTCGAGGCGGTCGTCGCAATGACGTTGATGCTTAATGGCGTCGTTACAAGTTCCGAGTGGTGCGCCATGTGCTCGATTCACATTTCCGCCCACAAGATTTGTGGATTGACTTGTCGCAACCAGGGGAGTCCCAGTACGATGGGGGTCAAGGAGTGGAGTTGTGATTTGACAAACTCAATATTTTGTTGCGATGAGTTCGCGAAAGTGACTGGGAGTGTAACTATACACTCAAGGTTGTTCGCGATCAATCCGTCGAATAATTGCAAGGGGTGTGGTGTCACCAAACGATGACGGTGTGGCGTGGCACGTGAGTTCTGTACTCGCAATGTGTCAATGAAGTTTTCGGAGGCACCACAGTTGACGAGTGCTGAGATGGGGCTGTCTGAGAGGAGGGGGATTGAGACCATCATGATGAATGACGATGGGGAGAGGGAAGAGATGGTGGCTCTTAGATGAGCGGTTCCATCGGGGGGGGGATGATGATGAGATCTCAGTGATGCAAGGTTCCTCTGTTGTGCTGGGGCCTCCTGAGAAGGTGAACATAGCGTGAGCTACTGGGGTTCGTGACATTGCTGTCGCGGTTGTGCTGCTGGTACTGGTGGACGTCGCGGCAGGTGTCGTCGCGGTTCGCGGTGCGTTGCGACGACTGGGGCAACTATCTACTGCATGGTTGCTATTCCCACAGTATGCACAGAGCTTTTCACGTCTTCGTCATTCCTTTTCCTCTTCGGTGAGCACGCCATTAGACTTGTGAACTTTCGGGTCGCGCAGGGGGTTTGTTGAGGATGAAGGGGATGTTGACGATGAGGGGTTCGCGGTGTGGGGTTGTGTGCCGTGATCTGAGGTCCTCGTGGCTTTGAGTTCCTCTTGGCATTCCCAATACTGGCCATCAAATCTTAGCGCAGCTTGGTACATGCCTTGGAGTTTCACGGGCTTGCCGTCTTGCGAGATGTCATCTTGTAGACGGTTTGGTAAGCCTTGGTAGAACTGCGAGCGGAGTGCGTCGTCGTTCCACCTGGTGAGGCTCGCTACTTCCTTGAACTGGTTGATGTAGCGGAGGACATGGTGGTTGTCATTCATATTGAGCACACGTAGTTTTCGCTCTTGAGTCGCGACCTTGTCTGGGTCTCTGAAGTACATGTGGAGCTCTTCCTCGAAGAGCATCCAGCTGGAGAGTGTGGGGGATTCCTCCATCTCCATGATGAGGCATTGGAACCATTGCCTTGCTGTATCCGTGAGATACAATCTGGCCCAGATGATGTGCGCGCTTTCTAGCATGAATCACGATGGTTGCGATCAGAATGCCATTTTGCAGTGCGCAAGGAATCCATATAGTTTAGAGGGGTCGTGCCCCGAGAACATCTCCGGCTCTTTGATTTTGGGTTCGCGAAGTGCATGTCCCGATGGCGCGGAGGGTTGGGCAATTGTCACTGTTTCACGGTATCGCAGAGTGGTGGGGAGGTGTTCGAGTTTGGTTCCTCAATGGTCCATGCCTGGAGTTGGGGCCTGAACACAGAGCCCAGGTGCGGGGGGTGGAGTGCGCATCCTCGAACATTGCGCGTTGCGGAGTTGGTTGCACGATGTTGCTAGGTGGTGCGTACGTGACTGAATTGCCTCGCAGTGTGTCGTCAAGGTTTTGAGGTGAAAACTCATTGTTTTCCTCAGGGTAGGTTTGGGGCTCGAAGTGGGGGGCTTCGAGTGAGGGTGCAAGGTGCGAATTGTGAGTTGTGTGCTGCAGGCGAGACTATTTGTCTCAGTCGCGTATTTGTGTCGAGGATGGCGACCGCGAGTTGCGGTGTGCGATTTCATTGCGCAGCTCTCAGTTTTTGTTCGCAAGTTCTTTGAGGCGAGCATTCATCTGGGCGTTGGTGCACGCCATTTCCGCTTGTATCTGCGTGCTGCATGCTAGGTCTGCCTGCATTTGTTGCAGCATGCGCAGGAGCATTGTCTCAGTGCTCGAAGTTGACATGGTGCTGGGAGGGTTTCCATGTGCGGACCTTGCATCGAGTTGGGTGGTGTTTGTATCATGGGATACGTCGTCCAGGGGGTGATTGGCGCCTCAAGGACGATTGGAGAGGAGAGGGCGGAGGTGGTTTCGACGGTGGCTGTGTCATTGCGATAGTCATCGGCGACTGGTTGTGGGTGTGGGTTCCATCGAGTGGAGGGCATATTGAGTCTTTCAAGGAAGTCGGTTATTTAGATCGAGAATACTGTTAAGGGTTGTACTCAAGGCGAAAGATATGATGACGTAATCAACACAAATACAAGAAAGGCCCTTAAGGCAATTGACAAGGGAGTCGCGAAGTGGGGATTATGTAAGTCACAAGAGACGAGTACATACGAGGAAGACCGGCTTCTTGAGACTTAATAGGTGAAGGTTTTAAGATGAGAGTCGCGAGCGATAACTGAGATCGCGAGAGTGGAATTCAATCGGTTGACAATATATTCTCAATCTTCTAAAGAGTGAGTGTACATCAAGTAACTACTTATACTATTAGAGATCAAAAGGGTTTATGGATAAAGGGGTGTTGAATAAAGGAGGGATGTATATAATAGGAAATGCTGAAAGAGGAAGGCACAATGGCGGCTAGGGGGAAGGTCACATGATGGCGCGTTTGGCTTGGTTATTCTGTGTATGTAAGCGAGGTTACGAGTACGACTCGTAACACCTACCACATAAGATTATCTGAATTAGGGTTCAGCCCCAACATTGGTGATATTGAAGAATTAGAAACACTTGCCTTGCGAGTTGAGTCTGCACAAAGCCTGCTGAATTATGAAGACAGATGTAACCAGAAGACCAATCAACAAGAGCATGGGCACCTTTGCTGAGTGCAAGGAATATGCCCACCAGATAGCATACAACCAACATCCAATCTGGTGGCTGGAATCTCCCAGGTTACCCCAACTAGTTCCCAGAAATCACAAGCAAGATCCCAGACATATGCCATAGCTCGAGCATCAAGTGGAGGGTGTGTGGTGGACACCCACTGCCTAACTCCAGCTCAGATGGACCAATACTGTGCTGAAAACCATTGCTTTGACTGTGGAAAAGTGGGCCATGTCCAAAAAGACTGCCCTGATCACTGATCCGCTAAGCCCAGTATATGCACCAATGCAGTATCTATCAAGACATTACAGAACATGGATGGCTCACATCATGGCTACTACTGAAATGCCACAACACCAATGCTGTAAGGACAAACTTGTTAACAGAGCCCTTGAATGAAATACTGCTCACCCAAAAGACATCAGTAGGGTTCTACCTAACTCTATGGTTGTGAAGGTGGCCATCAATGGCCATACTTGTCAAGTGCTCATTGACACTGGTTCTTTAGCAGACTTTATCTCTACCACTTGTGCTGACCAACTAAAGCTACCCATTGAGAACCCAGTTAACCCACTGCCAATGCAGTTAGCTGTTACAGGCTCTCAGTCACTGATCCACCATGAGACCTGTGTCTTATTTGAGTTGCAAGGTATTCATATCCAGTGATGATTTGATATCATGAACCTAGACTCATATGATATCATGCTGGGCATGCCTTTTCTATACCAACACTCAGTTACCCTTGGGTTCAATCCCACCCATTTTGTAATTGGGAATACAGACCCACTTCCACTATGAGGTCAGGATATTTCAGTCATCCCCTCTCACCATGCCACTATTATCAAAGAGAATATTGAAACTCTGCAGCAACAGCTCCACACTGAGTGTGCAGATCTCTGTAAGGCTGTAGAGGAAACCCCCCTTCCTCCCTTCCATAACATCAACCACTCCATACCACTTATTGATGAAACCAAGGTCTGTAAGTCCTGGTGGTCCACATGCCCTGAGGCTCTTTGACCCCTGTGGAATAAGAAATGTGATGCCATGATTAATACTGGCTGCTGGGAATACCATGTAGGACCAAATGTGGTGTGGAAGATAAAAACATCCAGTATCAGAAAATGTGAAATCACACCACTTCCAGCCTTTGGATGATCACATGACCAATTATGAAATTAATTATAGCTACATGCAGAAACCAAATTTGTTCTATAACTCTGTCAGTGTTGATCAGAGACATACACCCATATAACTCTTGGAAAGCTACAATTCACACCTTTCTAATGGTACCAAACACAAGTTGAACAGACCAAAACTGCACTCTCCAGCACCTAACACATCCTCAAAAAGGTACCTCTTAGGTGGGTTCCAGTTGCATTGGCCTTTGACCTAAGAGGTGGTTTTTATATAGGCACATCTAGGCGGTGTCTAAAGGTGTTCAAAAGATGAAAAATTTCTAAGTCCCTATAATAGGCACACCTATCTGTGCCTGCTGCAGGCACTCCCAGGCTTTTTAACTATTTGATAGGCATTCTGGGGTTGATTTAGGCATGCTTAAATCAGTTGTGTCTAATGATGTCTAGAGCTTAATTATTGACTTTGAATTGAAGAGGCTTATCCAGGGTTGATTTAGACATGCCTAAATCAGTGATGTCTAGTGATGTGTAGAGTCAGGTGCTGCTCCAGGGGTTTTACAATGACTTGATGGACACCCTGCAGTTGATTTAGGCATGCCTAAATCAGCTGTGTCTAGTCATGTCTAGAGCTTGCTATATCTCATTAGAGTTTCCTGGTGTGTCCATGAGGGCTTAGTATGCAGTGTGTCTACTAGTGGATAAATTAGAACAGGTTGACCATCACCAGGAGGTGTCTAATTGTGTGCCTAAGCAAGTCTAAGCATGTCTAGGGGTGTCTAAGCTTGTCTGGGCATGTCTAGGTGTCTAGGTATGTCTAAGCATGTCTAGGCATGCCTAGGTGTCTAGGCATGTCTAGGTGTCTAGGCATGTCTAGGCATGTCTAGGCATGTCTAGGCATGTCTAGGCATGTCTAGGCAGGTAACTTGGGACTGAGTTTAGTACAAATATTATGTAATTATTCCTAAATGGTATCCAGTTACATAATACATGTATCCTATCTTAAAAAAATGCCAAAATGCGGAAATTAAATGAAGTACATCCAAAGAATATTTAGGCATCCAGCCCAATGGGGGCCCAGGACCAGGGGGAGGTGCCTGGGATGGACCCCTGGGGACCCTGATCAAGTGAAAAAATTAGGCCCAGGACCAATGGTTAATCCCTGAAACAATGAGGGCAGGAAGAACAGCTCCGGAACCACCGGAAGTTGCCAGAATCTAAGCGCTGAGCGGATCGGTCTGAAATTTGGGACATGACTAAAGACTATCTGGCTGCAAACCATATTAAAATTTCAGCCAAATCCATGCATTAGTTATTGAGATATGAGGCAAACAAGTTTGGATATTGAAAATTGATTTTCTCCTCCCATAGAATAGCTGGGGACTTGAAAATTTACAGGGAGCATAAACATATAGTGTACTAATTATGTGCCAAAAATTATCTCAATCCATCCAGGTTAAGGCAGTGAACTGGACAGGGGGTACCAGAACAACCAGAAATTTCTGAAAAAGAACCACTGTTCAGATCGCTCTGAAAATTGGCATGTGATTAGAAGCTCCTTAGGCGAAAATCATATCAAAATTTCAGCCATACCCATCCACTAGTTATGGAGTTATGGGCCAAACAAGTTTGAACATTGAAAATTAATTTACTCCCCCTACAGACAGGATATGAACTTGAAATCTTGCATGGGGTATGACCATATGATGAGCTACATATGTGCCAAAAATCAGCTTTTTTGGTTTACTTTTAGGCATGCCACTCCCTTGGCAGGACAAATGGGAACAAAACCCTACCATGAATGTGAGCCACTCCACCTCAGGCCTAAACTGGATGGAATAAGCTTTGACTAGTATGACCCTGACTATATCCAAAAATAGAATTAATTGGATGTGTGGAAGTGCCTGAAATTGAGGGGGAGGGGGAGGAAGGTCAAAAGGGAATTACATCAAATGTAGAGCTGGGGTGGCTCTGATATTATACCACTAGTCTAGCACATATATAGGGAGTACACATACCAAATATCAGCCTAACTGGACTCCATTTAGGCCCTGCTCCACAGCCCTCCCCCCAAAACAACAATTTCCCCCCCAGAGTCTTCCATCCATGCAATGGCCCTGAAAATTCACCCTTTGGTCATCCAAATACATTTATAACATCCCCCAAAATTTCAGATTCATGACTGCAGTGTGAGAGTTTCCATAATATTTTCAAGTTTCACTGACATACCCCCTCCAATTGGGGCACTTCCAGAGATCCAATCACTCCCATTTTTTGTAGGCCACACCCGGCCACTATTTGAGGCTCAGGCCCAAAATTTCAGCCCATTCTAAGCACTTTTGACATTGGTCACATGACCAAGATCCTCCCCTCCCCCTGCTTCACTCAGTGATCCAATCTGTATGAAAGTTGTTTGCTATCTGTAGTAGTAGTATGTAACAGTGTATGATTCAAATTTCAGAACATCCCATGCAATATTGATTGAGTTATTCAAGAAATATTCTAGATCTATTCAATTTGGGGGTTAGAGGTATGGTATGTAGTGAAATTTCACTATATACCGTACCTCTAACCCCCAAATTGAATAGATCTAGAATATTCCTTGAATAACTCAATCAATATTGCATGGGATGTTACTGAAATTTGAATCATACACTGTTACATACTACTACTACAGATAGCAACAACTTTCATACAGATTGGATCACTGAGTGAAGCAGGGGGAGGGGAGGATCTTGGTCATGTGACCAATGTCAAAAGTGCTTAGAATGGGCTGAAATTTTGGGCCTGAGCCTCAAATAGTGGCCGGGTGTGGCCTACAAAAAATGGGAGTGATTGGATCTCTGGAAGTGCCCCAATTGGAGGGGGTATGTCAGTGAAACTTGAAAATATTATGGAAACTCTCACACTGCAGTCATGAATCTGAAATTTTGGGGGATGTTATAAATGTATTTGGATGACCAAAGGGTGAATTTTCAGGGCCATTGCATGGATGGAAGACTCTGGGGGGGAAATTGTTGTTTTGGGGGGAGGGCTGTGGAGCAGGGCCTAAATGGAGTCCAGTTAGGCTGATATTTGGTATGTGTACTCCCTATATATGTGCTAGACTAGTGGTATAATATCAGAGCCACCCCAGCTCTACATTTGATGTAATTCCCTTTTGACCTTCCTCCCCCTCCCCCTCAATTTCAGGCACTTCCACACATCCAATTAATTCTATTTTTGGATATAGTCAGGGTCATACTAGTCAAAGCTTATTCCATCCAGTTTAGGCCTGAGGTGGAGTGGCTCACATTCATGGTAGGGTTTTGTTCCCATTTGTCCTGCCAAGGGAGTGGCATGCCTAAAAGTAAACCAAAAAAGCTGATTTTTGGCACATATGTAGCTCATCATATGGTCATACCCCATGCAAGATTTCAAGTTCATATCCTGTCTGTAGGGGGAGTAAATTAATTTTCAATGTTCAAACTTGTTTGGCCCATAACTCCATAACTAGTGGATGGGTATGGCTGAAATTTTGATATGATTTTCGCCTAAGGAGCTTCTAATCACATGCCAATTTTCAGAGCGATCTGAACAGTGGTTCTTTTTCAGAAATTTCTGGTTGTTCTGGTACCCCCTGTCCAGTTCACTGCCTTAACCTGGATGGATTGAGATAATTTTTGGCACATAATTAGTACACTATATGTTTATGCTCCCTGTAAATTTTCAAGTCCCCAGCTATTCTATGGGAGGAGAAAATCAATTTTCAATATCCAAACTTGTTTGCCTCATATCTCAATAACTAATGCATGGATTTGGCTGAAATTTTAATATGGTTTGCAGCCAGATAGTCTTTAGTCATGTCCAAATTTCAGACCGATCCGCTCAGCGCTTAGATTCTGGCAACTTCCGGTGGTTCCGGAGCTGTTCTTCCTGCCCTCATTGTTTCAGGGATTAACCATTGGTCCTGGGCCTAATTTTTTCACTTGATCAGGGTCCCCAGGGGTCCATCCCAGGCACCTCCCCCTGGTCCTGGGCCCCCATTGGGCTGGATGCCTAAATATTCTTTGGATGTACTTCATTTAATTTCCGCATTTTGGCATTTTTTTAAGATAGGATACATGTATTATGTAACTGGATACCATTTAGGAATAATTACATAATATTTGTACTAAACTCAGTCCCAAGTTACCTGCCTAGACATGCCTAGACATGCCTAGACATGCCTAGACATGCCTAGACATGCCTAGACACCTAGACATGCCTAGACACCTAGGCATGCCTAGACATGCTTAGACATACCTAGACACCTAGACATGCCCAGACAAGCTTAGACACCCCTAGACATGCTTAGACTTGCTTAGGCACACAATTAGACACCTCCTGGTGATGGTCAACCTGTTCTAATTTATCCACTAGTAGACACACTGCATACTAAGCCCTCATGGACACACCAGGAAACTCTAATGAGATATAGCAAGCTCTAGACATGACTAGACACAGCTGATTTAGGCATGCCTAAATCAACTGCAGGGTGTCCATCAAGTCATTGTAAAACCCCTGGAGCAGCACCTGACTCTACACATCACTAGACATCACTGATTTAGGCATGTCTAAATCAACCCTGGATAAGCCTCTTCAATTCAAAGTCAATAATTAAGCTCTAGACATCATTAGACACAACTGATTTAAGCATGCCTAAATCAACCCCAGAATGCCTATCAAATAGTTAAAAAGCCTGGGAGTGGTGCCTGTGGCAGGCACAGATAGGTGTGCCTATTATAGGGACTTAGAAATTTTTCATCTTTTGAACACCTTTAGACACCGCCTAGATGTGCCTATATAAAAACCACCTCTTAGGTCAAAGGCCAATGCAACTGGAACCCACCTAAGAGGTACCTTTTTGAGGGTGCATTAGGTGCTCTCCAGACCAATTTTACTATCAAAATCTGGAATTTCCAGTAAAAAAAATGAATTTCTCCATCAGTCCATGTCCAATCCTCTCGAAACCACTGCGCCTAGAAAGATGTTAGAAATCTGCATCAAACAGTACTGAGAACTAGAAGAACAGATCAAAACTGCACTCTACAGAATGATATTACTATCAGAATCAACACCCATTAGTATTGTACAAATTTCTCTGACAGTTCGCATCTGATCTGCTTGGAACCACTGCAACCAGAAAGCTATTAAAAATCTGCATCAAATGATACTAAGAACACCTATTATGGATACAAACTGCTGTCTCTGCATCAAACCCCACCCCATGCACTTGTTCCTATTATTAACCAGTAACACAAACATCTTAACCACTGGACTACAAACAAATTAATCTCCAAGAACTTGGAAATATTCTTTGATTTCATCTCCCATTGCCACAAATAACTTCTAAAACTTCACAGATAAGAAAGATAATGCCTCCTTGACAACCCTTTTGTTCTGTTTATGAATGACTCACCTTCCTTGCAATGACCTTATGAATGACTCACCCTCCTTGACAACCCTATTGTTCTCACCTATGACTCACATATGACTCACCTAGGAGTGAGTCATATTCTTTAAACACAGCCACCTTCAGAAAGGTATAAAAGCTGGTAGATTTTCCTGTATCCCCCCATCTCCTCACTACTGGGAATATACTACTGTCTACAAATCTGCTTGCATCTAAAGAGAGTACTGATCTGAAGCCATCTGGAGCTAAGTCATATACAAGGTTGTTAAGACTAAGTCACTAGAAGCCCTCTATGTGAAATACTAAGCCAAGGATAGTTTCAGGACCTAAGGTTAGAGTTGCTGGACATCCAAGGGAAGCTTAAACTAGTCTAGAACCCTCTTTAGAATCCGCATTTTGACCAGGAGAACACAAATAGGTACACACAAATACCAATAAACAGTCTAACACAACATGTATAAGCCTTTCATAAGCATCTCATGATATATCATTGACTATAGCTAGTCCATACCACAATCTTATCCTCCACTGAACACCATACACAACTTGTTAGAGAGTGATCAACTGTCAGAGCAAACCAGCCCATTGATTAACAACAGAAATACAGTCTCCCATCTACACACTGGCTGAACCAGAGTTTGATTTGACAGTCATCAGAGCTCCCAATCCTTCTTCTATAGTGGCCCCAATGTTAATCATCAAAAAGAAACCTGGTCTGAATGGTGAAGTGTGTATCCACACTGTTATTGACAAATGAGAGAAAAATGTTAATACAGTGAAAATGGCCTTGCCCTACTGGATATCCAGGAGCTGCTGGATCAAATTGCATGCCACCCTTACTGAACTGTGATAGATGGGTGTGATGCCTATGAAAAAATTAGAGTACATCCTGATCATGTCAACCCTAATCTACTTATGATGCCAGATGGTGCAATGCAGAGCTTGGTCATGCTCCAAGGTGACTGCAACTCTGGTGCAACCTTCCAACAGATCATGGTAGCTGCCTTATCCTCATATATTGGTGTATTTGTCAATGTCTACTTGGACAACATTCTGATATACTCTAACTCCATTGATGACCACATGAAGCACTGCCATATGGTCTTCAATGTCTTTGTGGCAGGAGAAATTCTACCTGACCACACTAGATAAACTCCAATTCTTTGCCAAGAAATTGGAGATTCTTGGGCATGTAATTGATAAAGATGGCATTGTGATGGACCCCCACAAAGTGGACTCTATCATGAAGTGGAAAGTCCCTACTAATGCCTCCCTCCTGCATGGATTTTTCAGTGCTGATGGCTACCTTGCCCCGAGCCACAAGGATTTATGCCACCCAATGGGTGTTCTCACACCTCTCATGAGTGCTAAGCAGCCCTGGAAATGGGATGAAGTACACCAGCATGCTTTGAAGACATCCAATAGATCATCTCAGACTACTGTGATCATCACCAAAGACCCATAAACTATGCCCCTGGAGCCCCACCAGTGAATCTAGTCACTGATGCATCCCTTAACCAGTGCAGGTGGAGTAGTAAGCCAAGGAGAAAATCTTGACACTGCACAGATTGTTGCCTTTTGGAGTGGTAAATTCAATTCTGTGCAACAGAATTATCCTGTACATGAACAGGAACTATTAGCCATCATTGAGTCTCTGAAGCAGTTCAAGGATCTTTTGATTGGGCTTCACTTCTGCCTATACACAGACCATAAACCCCTCCAGTTCCTTCAATCTCAGTTGAAATTGTCAGCTCACCAAGCTCAGTGGCTTGATGCCCTAAGTGATTATGATTTCACCATAATGTACCTCCCCTGAAACTACTTCAGCCCCTATGGAAAAGCTGAAGTTACAAATTAAAGTACCAGAACATCTCCATCAGAAATCAGCTGTCTTTCAGCTGCCACCCCTAGCTGAAAATGTACTTGGAGATGAAATTGATGAGCTAACAAAGAGACCTCCATTACTGGTATCACTGACTTCTGGATCTGCCCCCAGACTAGTCCTTCCAGACTATCTGGCAGGGAAATATTCTGAAGACCCTTTCTTCTCTATAATTGTGGACTCACCAGAGGTAGCCAACACCCCAGATGGATATCCATCATGGTACAAAAACTTTATATACCAAGATGGGAAGTACCTCTATATGGAGAATGGTCCTTACAGTATCCTTTGCATTCCAGTGTAAGCAGGTTGGTTATAAACCAATCCAACTACTGTCCACAAGGTTGAGCCAGGGACAAAGGAGGGAATCATAGAACTAATCCAGATGTTCAGGTCCAAGTAGGGGAAGGTCTTTTGAACAGGGGAAATTGCAGTGAGCCAACAAAGCCCAAGCAATTAAGTGAGAATGTGTGTTTCAGTCAAATTACCACACCCTAAGAATCTCTTCTTAAGACCTTAGTCAAAGTGTAGTTAGAATTCTCTTTTTGTAGTGAGAAATCACCCAGGGACCAGCAGCTGTTCAAGGAGTTCAAACTGGAGGGAGGGGGAGAACTACTGAATTTGTGTGCTAGCTGCACCTAATATACAATCCAGACTTCGACTCAATAGAAAGTGACAAAGTTGGACTTAAGGGATACA
>MU129072.1:49126-60154 GCA_014904985.1 Hydnum rufescens UP504
GAGAAAAATGTTAATACAGTGAAAATGGCCTTGCCCTACTGGATATCCAGGAGCTGCTGGATCAAATTGCATTGCCACCCTTACTGAACTGTGATAGATGGGTGTGATGCCTATGAAAAAATTAGAGTACATCCTGATCATGTCAACCCTAATCTACTTATGATGCCAGATGGTGCAATGCAGAGCTTGGTCATGCTCCAAGGTGACTGCAACTCTGGTGCACCTTCCAACAGATCATGGTAGCTGCTTATCTCATATATTGGTGTATTTGTCAATGTCTACTTGGACAACATTCTGATATACTCTAACTCCATTGATGACCACATGAAGCACTGCCATATGGTCTTCAATGTCTTGTGGCAGGAGAAATTCTACCTGACCACACTAGATAACTCCAATTCTTTGCAGAAATTGGAGATTCTTGGCATGTAATTGATAAAGATGGCATTGTGATGGACCCCACAAAGTGGACTCTATCATGAAGTGGAAAGTCCCTACTAATGCCTCCCTCCTGCATGGATTTTTCAGTGCTGATGCTACCTTGCCCCGAGCCACAAGGATTTATGCCACCCAATGGGTGTTCTCACACCTCTCATGAGTGCTAAGCAGCCCTGGAAATGGGATGAAGTACACCAGCATGCCTTTGAAGACATCCAATAGATCATCTCAGACTACTGTGATCATCACCAAGACCCATAAACTATGCCCCTGGAGCCCCACCAGTGAATCTAGTCACTGATGCATCCCTTACCAGTGCAGGTGGAGTAGTAAGCCAAGGAGAAAATCTTGACACTGCACAGATTGTTGCCTTTTGGAGTGGTAAATTCAATTCTGTGCAACAGAATTATCCTGTACATGAACAGGAACTATTAGCCATCATTGAGTCTCTGAAGCAGTTCAAGGATCTTTTGATTGGGCTTCACTTCTGCCTATACACAGACCATAAACCCCTCCAGTTCCTTCAATCTCAGTTGAAATTGTCAGCTCACCAAGCTCAGTGGCTTGATGCCCTAAGTGATTATGATTTCACCATAATGTACCTCCCCTGAAACTACTTCAGCCCCTATGGAAAGCTGAAGTTACAAATTAAAGTACCAGAACATCTCCATCAGAAATCAGCTGTCTTTCAGCTGCCACCCCTAGCTGAAAATGTACTTGGAGATGAAATTGATGAGCTAACAAAGAGACCTCCATTACTGGTATCACTGACTTCTGGATCTGCCCCCAGACTAGTCCTTCCAGACTATCTGGCAGGGAAATATTCTGAAGACCCTTTCTTCTCTATAATTGTGGACTCACCAGAGGTAGCCAACACCCCAGATGGATATCCATCATGGTACAAAAACTTTATATACCAAGATGGGAAGTACCTCTATATGGAGAATGGTCCTTACAGTATCCTTTGCATTCCAGTGTAAGCAGGTTGGTTATAAACCAATCCAACTACTGTCCACAAGGTTGAGCCAGGGACAAAGGAGGGAATCATAGAACTAATCCAGATGTTCAGGTCCAAGTAGGGGAAGGTCTTTTGAACAGGGGAAATTGCAGTGAGCCAACAAAGCCCAAGCAATTAAGTGAGAATGTGTGTTTCAGTCAAATTACCACACCCTAAGAATCTCTTCTTAAGACCTTAGTCAAAGTGTAGTTAGAATTCTCTTTTTGTAGTGAGAAATCACCCAGGGACCAGCAGCTGTTCAAGGAGTTTCAAACTGGAGGGAGGGGGAGAACTACTGAATTTGTGTGCTAGCTGCACCTAATATACAATCCAGACTTCGACTCAATAGAAAGTGACAAAGTTGGACTTAAGGGATACATAGAGAAAAAGAAATGAAGTTAAAATATTAAAAACTGATGGAGATATTCCAATTTCAAGATAAAAGGGGAGATTGACACATTACATGCTATTCCTCCTTCAAAGTTCCCTTAAGGAAAAGTGGAATAGGTTGTCCTGAGGGTCTTCTCCATCGGACATAAGAGGGCCGGAAGTAATTTGTTATTTTGAATGTAATATCTTCTCAATAGCTAACCCTCCCTTGTAGTGTTTCCAGAATGATTCGCAGCACCATAAGGACTGTAAAAAGAAGGAGTCCCGCACATCTGCCCATGGTCACATGAAAGCTGGGACCATTCATGCCTTCAAGGCTCATCAATCAAGGATGAAGGCCTCCAATTCTTGAAAACAAGCCCATCCAGACACAAACCCAACCATTTCAAGCAATGTACTTCCGAATGCTGTCCTAGGCATTGATGGCATCAACACAGCTCTTCAGGATTCCATCAGCCAAGAACAGCTCAGTGTTCAGTATGACATTACCCCTCTCACAACCAATACTGCCAGTGTCATTGATGATAAATGCTCACACCATGCCTGTCACAAACATGCCCAGGTGCATTGGTGGAACAATACCATACTCCCATCTCTTATTCATCCTTACATGAAGTTTTGGAGGGAGCAGCACCATTCTTCTTCATTGGATGAGTCTGGCAGGTTCATTTGCAAGTGCAGCAGCAGGCACCATACTTTGGAGGTGACCTGCATTCATATGGAATGGATTGAGGATGCTGTGTTGGATGTCTGTGAATGCAGATCTGCCCCTGTCCAGCTAGTCCAATGTGGTTTCTTCCCATGCACCCCAGTTTGGCCTACATTGGCTGTAAGTCTTGATATGCTGGAATTCGTCTCAGAGCTTTTCTGTCACATTGCTCCCAATGAAAGAGGCTGGGCGGTAACTCTTACCAAGTACTTGAAGACCCATGGTTATTGTTTCATTACAGGGGATTCATTTCGCCACTGTTTTGCAAATGCCCTGGCCCACTATCAGCAGCTTGTTGAGCTTGTTGAGCTTGTTGATGCAGAGGTTGAGAAGTTGGTAGATCATTTGCGAGGGCAATCTCATGTCTCTCCCCACTCCCCAATATCAATGTCTGCATCCCAGCTTGATGTGAATACCCCAGTTAACAAGCGCTATTATTCAAATGCGCAGGGTACAGTCGACACTGTCACCATTTGTGATTGTCCTAGCATTTACCTACAATCTTGGTGTCCACTGTGCTTTGGCAGTAACAATGCTGAGATTGGAGGCCTAATGGTTGATTCCATTGTCTGCATTGATGCAAACTTCCAGCTGAAAAGACAGCAAGACTTGGACAGACGTGTGGGGTATCAAGGAGAGACTGGAACCCAGGACCCACACATTACATCACCAAGGATGATTGAGCTGTCACAGGAGGCCTTAGAGGCATGGGAGCAAAAAGTCCAAGGTATCTGACCTGGAAGAGGAGAACCAAGAGCTGGACAGAACCACAAAGCCCATGAGGCAGTGGAAAGAGAAGATCTGCAAGCAGAGGAAGGAGATAAAGTTGAAAGGAATCTAAACATGCCAAATTCTACATACTGTGCCTGTGGTGAATCTTTCATTGCTGCCGATGGAGATCGAATAAAGGCATTGACTTAATACTTCAGTGACACTGGCATCCTTGCCATGCTCTGCTGACATGATATTCCCATATTTCTGGCCAACATGTGGACTGCTGGGGAGAAACAATTTTATGTGTTTGCCCTTCTTGATGCCCTCATCAAGCATCTGCCCCATTGTTGGAGAATTGGTGCCTTATATGATATTGGCTGCCATATAGACCAATTGCTCAAGAAATGGGACTTTCTGCCAGAGTGGTTGGGGCATTTGGAGTGGGGTGTATCGATTTTCCATGCATATGGGCACCAGTGGACCTGTCAACTATGGTACCACCCTTGAAAGAATGAGATCTGGGGTCTTTCAGATGGAGAAGGGTGTGAGCAGTTTTGGAGTGAGTTACAGCAACTTATCCCTGGGCTTCAGGTGACAGGCTATCACTGTCGACTATTCCTTCTGGACTTACAAGTGGAACACATTGATGAGGGGAAATGAGAGGGTTTTGGAAAGTGGCTGAGGGATTGCACTGATCATGCCCAATGTCATTTGGAGGAAGCCCAGGAGAAACTTGGTCTTCAGTCTATCGAGTATCTCCTCCAACAATTCAAGGAGCAGCAGCTTTATCACAGTCAGCCAATATCCTGGCAGTCCCAGACCCAGGGTGCCCATGCCATTGATCATATCCTTTCACTACAGTCCACATTAGATGCCCAGCAGGAGAACTTGCAAAACTTAATAAAGGAGGGCAATGATATGGTTGGAGAGGACAGTGCGAGTGAAGCTGTGCTTATGGAATGGCAGGAAAAAGTTAAATCAACCAAGGCCTCAGTAGTGCGCCTTGAAAACAACATACAAAAGAAGGTCAAGGAGCTGAAACTCCAGGATCGGGTTGCTGCCCAGAAGTTGTCAAAGCTGAAGAAGGATAAATGGATTACTCTTCAGCTCAACCTTTGTGTTCTTAGGGAACAACTCCTCCAAAAGTTAAGGGAGCGAAAATTTGAGCTTGCAACTCTGGATTGCACCCATTCCACTCACATACTGGACCAGAAGATGAAGGCACATGTAGAAAAGGCTGTGAAGCACTGCTCCTCTGGGATTGAAGGCACTATGAAGAAGTACAATGTGACATTGGTGGAAATGGTTGAATATAGAAGGAGATCAAAAAGTATCTCAAGGGATGCTTATATTCCACCAATGCTTTCGAAGGAAGGGTTGTACAGACTGGATGTTGATCAGGATATATGGGAAGATACAAGGGGTGATGTCGCTGACTTCCCTGATGATGTCCTTCCTCCATGGTTGGCAGATGCTTCAATCAAGCAAGGGATATGTACCACGCAGGAGATCATCAACTGTAAAGAGGAGTTGGAATGGTGCAAGGTGGAACACAGTAATCTTTGGACATGGTTCTCTAAAGAGTATACTGCAGTGGAGAGACTGGTCAACTTCACACAAAATGATGATGTCTCATTCTTTGCCCTTGTTTGACTGCATCAACTGTATACTGGTTGGTGACTTGGAGAAAAGATCTTTCTCTCATTAATTCTATGTCAACTACCCCATGCTGGGATGATATCCACCCTCCAATACCTCTAGAACATCACCATCTCAGTCGAGTTTCGGGATATCATCAAGGGGGGATAAGGATGATGGGTTGAGTAGTGTGGTATCATCTGATGATGATGATGATGGAGAACTAGAGGAGGATTGTGAAGTGGAGGACCTTGGTTTTATTGCACTTGTAGATAGCACCCTCATAGATAGTGAAGATTAATGTACTAGAATTATTATTCATTAATGCATATAGCCCTTGTCTTGAGCTAAATATTGTCAAGTCCTTGAAGTTGAGGCCATTGACAATGGTTGATGTCAAATTTGATGTCAAAACCATCAATACGAGGTCAAAATTCAGTTTTTGATCATCATTTGACATCAACCCCAATTCAAGCCTCTCAGGCCCAGACAAAACATCAAAATGGTACTCCTTTTGAGCTAAGGCTATATGGCTGACCAGCCTGATCCATTGACGAGCCCAGTGACAATGATGGCCCTGTAACAGATACTTTTGAAAATCCAGGTGGAGCAAGTTCCGTTGGTGGTCAATCTAGTGGAACTACTTGGGGTGGTGCTGGGTCTTCTGTCAATGGTGTTGTCAATGGTCAATTTAGTGGGAATGCTCCAAGTGGTGTCATCAATGGTCCAATGGACTGGGCCAGGGGATATGGTCAAAACCAGCAAGAATACAACCCACATGACGATCCCTTGATGGCATCCCTGTTTGTGAGGTACCCTGATTTGAACCTGGGCTTGAATCAAGGGTTTGATGATGGATTTCCTCTCTAAATTCTTCCACCCAACCTCTGTCTTGGATGTGTGCTTTGCATGCTTTTGTGTGCTTCATGCACTTTGAGTGCCTCTGCCTTCCCTTGGCCTTTTTTAAGACAAAAGTTTTCCCTTCATTTGACATACTACACCTATTTCTTGGATTTAATTTCTTAATCTCTGAAGAACTCGACTTCTTGTTAATTGCTCTATGTATATAACACATTAATTGACTTGATATCTGCCACCATACCATGAGAAACCTTGGAGGTTGTGAGTTTGATATCAAAATCCCCAAGGGCAGACTTATGGATTGACCTAAGGTCACCCTCCTGAAATTATTTGATATCAAAGGATTCTGATGCCTGCTAGGCTTTTGATTTGACACAGTTTGACATACCTATTAAGGCCCCTCTAAGTGGTTGACTGAGGTGGTTAAAGGATGGCCAGAACTCCCTTGAAGGAGTTGAACAGAAATTCCACCATACCTCCACTGGACAGTTCCAGCTAGGAATAAGGAATGTGACAGTGCTCTGGTCCAAGGTTCACTGCCACAATTCTCTCTGGACCACAAAATGATACCATGGGGCCACCTTTGATCCAATATTGATGATACCAAGCTCCCACGGTTACACAAGGTCCAGTTGAGTACCATCACAGCCAGGGAGGATGAGTATGCCTTATGACTAATCTACATGCCTATCCCAATCATCAGCACTGCCAAGAAGGGAAACTCCCTCTATGAGGCCTCCAGTCAATGAGCATTACATCCTATCATAGATTCATCCATGAGTTATCAACTAATGTGGAGTGACATTATGCAGTTGCATCCACAAACAATGCACTATGAGCATCTTCACAAGTCCCAGCTGCCCAGTGTTGCTGAAACCCTTCTGGAAGGATCTGACAGGACCATGATCCTCAACTTGTTATGGAATTCCTTGTCAGACTACAAGAGGCTAAGTATTACTACAATGGAAGAGGACAAAACTCAAAGGACCTTGCTGCCAGATCCTCTAAATGACAAAATGAGTCACAACATATGCCCAAGGACTGAATCCCTGCCTAATTGTCTGCAGGGCCTATTGCTTGCCAGACAGCCCTAGCAGACTAAAGAAATTATACCTTCATGACCAAAGGGACTGGGGGGCTGTGTTAGTGGCATTTTGAGTCCCTTAGGCCATATAGTGGCTTTATCCTTTAGATTACTTTTGCAGTAGCTTCTAAGCCCAAACCAGTGGAAGCTTCTCCTCACCAAGGAGTTTGGTGCTGCCCTGGGAATTGCCCCTTTCCTACATAGTCTTCCTTAGTCATAGAACCTGTATGGAAAGAGCCATGGCAATGCCTGGGAAATGTATCTTTTCTACCACCATCAACTGTCCATCTCATAGAGTCACGGACCTGTTGATTACACACTACACACTGTGTGACTCCCAGCTTTATGACTAAACCCTCTTACTTTGCCCTAGTGGGCATAGAAACCCTAACCCTCCAGGAACTACTAGCCTGTCAGGTTAGGCAGAATGGTCTTAGTCCCACAGACTGGACTAATCCATTGGATCCAGAACCTCCTCCATCCTCTGGTCCCTCCCCACTCCTTAATTCAGATGCTACTGAATTAACATTGAGACACACTGAAAGATAAGAGGAAACTGTTTCTTTGAGATGCACATGAATGTATGTGCTCTCAAGTGCCAACTCTGTGACAAGCTTCATGCATGAAAGTTTGAGGAGGGGAGGTTGCAAGCTGATTATTGGCCATTCAACACTGGCAAGTGAATTTTAACTTGTACCTGCATCTTTTCCTTAAAAATTGACTGGATCAGATCAGTGGGCCCATGCCCAAGTTTCTGAAGTGGTAAAGCACCATGGTGGTGCCTTCAAGCTCTCACAAACAAGATCAATGTGCTGATCAATGAGATGGTGGTTCTCAAAGAGAGTGATGCTGTGCCTGGTTTTGCTGCAATCCTGAGTTGTGTGGATGTCACCCAATGATGGGACATGACTGATAGTGCACTTTATGAGGACTGGGACATGACACTGGATGAGGATGTCGTACCAGGGTGGTTATGTGATGAGGACACTCAGAGAGGTATGGCTGCAATGGTGGATAAAAAGCATTGCCAAGAGGAGAAGAGGCAACTCTCCAGGAAAGTGAGAGCTGCCATTAACTGGTTTGTTGAAGAAGAAGAAGAGATCCAATGTGCATTTTTGACAGCTGGAAAGTTCATGACTTAGCTCATACTTGTTTTCCATCACTGACTATTCCTGTCTTCCTCACAGAAAATAGCATCACAGCTTGCCATATTGCCTGATGCTTAGATGCACATTCTCATATGGGAGGCACATGGCATGCACATCTCAAAGCAATCAATATTCCTCAACCCAAATGGCCACTCAGCATGGTGCATGGCATTCAGCATAATCATGCAGCATTTATTGCCACTGAAGTCTGACAGGAGGTTAGTGCCCACCAAGTGACTCAACTGCAGAATGTCCTTGATCTCACCTTAGGCAACCCAGTTTCCATATCTAATTAGACTATGTTTTTTTGGTATGATATTGAGTCTAAAAGACTCATGGGCCCATGGCCCCACATGTCTTCTGAACCTACCATGGCCCCCTGGCAGTTCCTGAATATTAGGCTCTGTGGGCCCCATGGGCCCATGCCACAGGATTTTTTAGACCTATGGCCCCATGAAAACCCCCCTTAGCTCTTCAATCTCTGCTGTCATAGCCCATACTGTAGTTTTCATGGTATCACATATGGTATGGTACTGTGAAAAAGGATGCAGAATTGATGGTAAGCACTGTGTCTGATTTCTCAGTCTAATTTGCTTAATATTCTCTAATATGGGTCTACCAAAATTAAGAAAAGTGACCAGGAGAATTAGTATATATTAGGTAGGAGTACTACCGGGGCTACCGGGGTGCCTGGCATTAGTGCGTTGGTCATTGCCCATTGAAATAAATAATTTGCTTCTGTTACATCCAAAAAACTCAGTGCCATCCATCAGTGCCCACCCCCTCCAGCAGCAGGGTCGCCATCCAGGGCAGTGCACAACCCCAAATGATGGCCGCACACCAGAAATGAGGCTGCCGGGGCTGTCCATTCACTTTGGGCAGTCATTGCCTATTCAAAACCGGCAGGATTCCCTTATTTGGAAATCACATGTTAGCTCCTGCTCCCTTTCATGGGCACTCCAGCCTGCTACAGGGATTTTTTTGGCTGCCAATCACTGGCACTGTATACTATGTATCTCCCTCTACATCATAGTACAGCTACTTGATTAAAAAGACTATGATTTAAAATTAATTTACAAAGAAAATTGTGCATGTCTGGCACCTACAGGCACTGGGCACACCATCTAATGGATTAGGGAGGGGGGAGTTACAGGAGCCCACACACACAACACATTGTGTGCATGGGCTCTTTGTTTGGCTGTTAATCCCAATTCTGTGCCGGTACTTCTTTATAGTACCAGCCATTGGGGCTCACCTTCATGATCTTCAAGATCCAGCAATGACAATGATGTTGCCATTGTCATCATCACATGAAGCACAAGAAGGGGGGAGGGAGGGGGGCAGGAGTGGGTCGGCTAGAGTGGGTCAGCTAGAGTGATAGATCCTGTAATAAAAATTATCATGGTGTCAGTGAGAGTTAAAGCACTGTGAAAGGAGCAGCCTCATGCTGCCCCTCTTGCACAAGACAATCAAGTTGTAAGAATAAACTTACCTTACCACCACACCCTAGCAATGCTGGGGTGTGGTATGCTGCATAGTGTTGGTCTTGCTCTTCAGTTTCTCTGCTCATGCAGGGCCATAAGACATGTGGGCTGTACAATCATCCATGGTAATTTGAAGCATGGGGGTTGTAAGACCCATGATTCATGTTCATTATTTGTGTTTGTGATTTGTGTTGGTGATTGGTGTTGAGTCTCGTCCAGGTGCGGGGAAGGGGTGGGGTCATAAGACCCGCAGTCAGCATTGTCGATGTTGTTTAAGGCACAGGAAGTGCGGGTTGGGTGGGCAAGAGCAATAGATCCTGTAGTGAAAATAAATGTCGTTAGTAGGAATTAAAGCAATGCAAGAGGGGCAGCTTGATACTGCCCCTCTTGTATGAGACCATGAAAAAATTAACATACCTTATGACCACACCCAGCATTGCTCAGGTGTGGTCCTCAATGGGCAGCTTTGGTCCCTTCACTTGGCTTAGGTGCAGGGGGGCCACAAGCCTCGCGATCCCTAAAAATGACGACATTTATGTCATTGCTTGCATCATTCAATGGGCATGGGGGAATAGTGAGAGTCTCTATAGTAGAAAGTAGGTCATGTTAGTAAAAAATTTAATGAGTGTAAAAAGGGGTGGCTCAAAGCCACTCCTTTTCCACAGATATTTGGTATAAATTACATACCTGCACCAACAGACCCCAGAATCATTGGGGTCTGGGGGCCTGGGCTCTTGGTCTTGGTGCAGTCATTGGTGGTGGTGGATATATGGCATGTTGATTGTCATCAGGTGAAGCCGAAACTCAATGCCGGCACATACCAGGTTCAAAAAAGTGCCAAACATCTGGCAGACAACACCCAATGTGGGATTGTGAGAGTGTATATAGGAGTTGAAATGTATATATACGATATTTAATAGCTACTTGGACAATACTCCTTGACCAATGAGTAAGATCCAAATAGGAGATACATTATCACACTGAACAGGTGGCTAGTATGGAAGAGATTCATCTCAAGATTAGATATTTCCATCATATAGAGGTATTATGCTTGAAATATTTATTACAATGGATGCTCAAACAATTTCAAGGTTCCCCAAGCCCATTAAGCCACATGTGCTGAGCCTGACAGTCTGACATTGTGATTTCTGAGCTCTTTGGGTAGGAGCATACTTAAATAATACAATTTACTTGTTTAAGTGACACCTCCACAAGGTCCCAGTATCCCCAAAGGTTCCCAAAGTCAGAATTTCCTTATTTGGGTATGTGTATCTCATCATTTTCTCAATCATATCCGAGTATTAGGACCCACCAATCAGGGATTGGGAATAAGCCTCTTATGCCTACAGAATCATATGTTTTTTATAATTTTTGATCCAAATGTTGTATCACAAGGTCTGCACTGAATGCAATTGTGAAAGTGCAGTGTCACTGTGCCATGACACTGCACTTTCACAATTGCATTCAGTTGCAGACTCGTGATACAACATTTGGATCAAAATTATTAAAAAAATATGAGTCTGTAGGCATAAGAGGCTTATTCCCAATCCCTGATTGGTGGGTCC
>MU129072.1:74975-87542 GCA_014904985.1 Hydnum rufescens UP504
TTGAAGATTTGGGTGTGATGGAATAGGCAGGTGATGCTGGAACAGTTGCTTAGACATCCTGGAGGGGGAAATCAATAAAACCATAACTGACCAACAGTTTGAGAAAGGTTGCTTAGACATCCTGGAGGGGGAAATCAATAAAACCTAAACGACCAACAGTTTGAGGAAGGGCACACAGGCATTGGCCACCTGAATATTTGAGCACCTAATAAAATGTGGGAGGATAAGGACAAGCATGGAGATGAGGCTTGAAAATATTTACCAGATAACAGGGGAGCAATGATGAGACTGCAATTACACAGAATCATTTGGCTTTGTCACATTAGAGGTAACTTACATTATCCTGTAATAAATCCAAGTAGAAGGAGTGCAGCCACAAAATAGAGCATTGTCCCAGTGTGTGAATTTAAGAACTCACAAGCTAACATTGTAAACACCAGTGAAATGTGTATGAGCCAGGACCATACACAGAATAGTAAGAGAGGGGACATACATCCTATGTTATAGATGTAGTGAAACAAGAGATGGTCCAGAGATCATAGATCCAAGAGTGGGAGGTCTGGACTGACCTCCTATGGGACAAAACCACCAAGTGGGACATGATCAAGTAAGGGTGGATAGAATTCTGAGACATCTGGACTTACAGGCTGCATTATCATTAAAAAAGGAAATCAGGAAGGGACAATGTATTGGATTCCAAGACATTCAGACTCACATACTACATTGTCAATGAAATGAAAAGATGAATTGGTGAAGAGGATGCTCAAATGCTAAGAGATCTGGACTTACAACCTATGTTGTCAATATCACAAAAGATGAATCAGAAAGGAACAATCCACTGAATTCTATGACATCCACACTTACATGCTATGTGGTCAACAGCATCCAATGATGGATCAGCAAGGGACAATCCATTGAATTCTATGACATCTACACTTACCTGCTATGAGGTGAATGACACCAAATGATGAATCAGCAAGGGACAATTCATTGAATTCTATGACATCCACACTTACCTCCTATGGGGTGAATGACACCAAATGATGAATCAGCAAGGGACAATCCATTGAGTTCTGTGACATCCACACTTACAAGCTATGTGGTGAATGACACCAAATGATGAATCAGCAAGGGACAATCCATTGAATTCTGTGACATCCACACTTACAAGCTATGTGGTGAATGGCACCAAATGATGAATCAGGAAGCGACAATCCATTGAATTCTATCACATCTACACTTACAAGCTATGTGGTGAATGGCACCAAATGATGGGTCAGCAAGGGACAATCCATTGAATCCTAACACATCCACACTTACAAGCTATGTGGTGAATGGTACCAAATGATGAATCAACAAGGGACAATCCATTGAATTCCATCACATCCACACTTACTCGCTATGTGGTGAATGGCACCAAATGATGGATCAGCAAGGGGCAATCCATTGAATTCTGTCACATCCACACTTACTTCCTATGTGGTGAATGGCACCAAATGATGAATCAGCAAGGGACAATTCATTGAATTCCATCACATCCACACTTACTTGCTATGTGGTGAATGGCACCAAATGATGGATCAGCAAGGGACAGTCCATTGAATTCTATCACATCCACACTTACATGCTATGTGGTGAATGGCACCAAATGATGAATCAGCAAGGGACAATCCATTGAATTCTATCACATCCACACTTACAAGCTATGTGGTGAATGGCACCAAATGATGGATCAGCAAGGGACAATCCATTGAATTCTATCACATCCACACTTACAAGCTATGTGGTGAATGGCACCAAATGATGGATCAGCAAGGGACAATCCATTGAATTCTATCACATCCACACTTACCCACTATGTGGTGAATGGCACCAAATGATGAATCAGCAAGGGACAATCCATTGAATTCTATCACATCCACACTTACAAGCTATGTGGTGAATGGCACCAAATGATGAATCAGCAAGGGACAATCCATTGAATTCTATCACATCCACACTTACTTGCTATGTGGTGAATGGCACCAAATGATGAATCAGCAAGGAACAATCCATTAAATTCTATCACATCCACACTTACTGGCTATGTGGTGAATGGCACCAAGTGATGAATCAGCACAATCCATTGAATTCTATCACATCCACACTTACAGGCTATGTGGTGAATGGCACCAAATGATGAATCAGCAAGGGACAATCCATTGAATTCTATCACATCCACACTTACAGGCTATGTGGTAAATGGCACCAAATGATGAATCAGCAAGGGACAATCCATTGAACCCTATCGCATCCACACTTACTTCCTATGTGGTGAATGGCACCAAATGATGAATTAGCAAGGAACAATCCATTGAAGTCTATGACATCCACACTTACATGCTATGTGGTCAATAGCACCAAATGATGAATCAGGAAGGGACACCCCATTGAATTCTATCACATCCACACTCACTCGCTATGGGGTGAATGGCACCAAATGATGAATCAGGAAGGGACAACCCATTGAATTCTATGACATCTACACCTACCCACTATGGGGTGAATAACACCAAATGATGAATCACCAAGGGACAATCCATTGGATTCTATGACATCTACACTTACAAGCTATGTGGTGAATGGCACCAAATGATGAATCAGCAAGGGACAATCCATTGAATTCTATCACATCTACACTTACTTGCTATGTGGTGAATGGCACCAAATGATGAATCAGCAAGGGACAACCCATTGAATTCTATGACATCCACACTCACTTGCTATGGGGTGAATGGCACCAAATGATAAATCAGGAAGGGACAACCCATTGAATTTTATGACATCCACACCTACCCACTATGGGGTGAATAACACCAAATGATGAATCAGCAAGGGACAATCCATTGGATTCTATGACATCTACACTTACAAGCTATGTGGTGAATGGCACCAAATGATGAATCAGCAAGGGACAATCCATTGAATTCTATCACATCTACACTTACAAGCTATGTGGTGAATGGCACCAAATGATGAATCAGCAAGGGACAATCCATTGAATTATATCACATCCACACTTACAGGCTATGTGGTGAATGGCACCAAATGATGAATCAGCAAGGGACAATCCATTGAAGTCTATCACATCCACACTTACAGGCTATGTGGTGAATGGCACCAAATGATGAATCACCAAGGGACAATCCATTGAATTCTATCACATCCAGACTCACTTCCTATGTGGTGAATGGCACCAAATGATGAATCAGCAAGGGACAATCCATTGAAGTCTATGACATCCACACGTACTTCCTATGTGGTAAATGGCACCAAATGATGAATCACCAAGGGACAACCCATTGAATTCTATGACATCCACACTCACTTGCTGTGGGGTGAATGGCACCAAATGATGAATCAGCAAGGGACAACCCATTGAATTCTATTACATCCACACTTACCCACTATGTGGTGAATAAAACCAAATGATGAATCAGCAAGGGACAATCCATTGGATTCTATGACATCTACACTTACTTGCTATGTGGTGAATGGCACCAAATGATGAATCAGTGAGGGACAATCCATTGCATTCTATTACATCCACACTTACTTGCTATGTGGTGAATGGCACCAAATGATGAATCAACAAGGGACAATCCATTGAATTCTATGACATCCACACTTACAGGCTATGTGGTGAATGGCACCAAGTGATGAATCAGCAAGGGACAATCCATTGAATTCTATGACATCCACACTTACAGGCTATGTGGTGAATGGCACCAAATGATGAATCAGCAAGGGACAATCCATTGAATTCTATGACATCCATACTTACTAGCTATGTGGTGAATGGCACCAAATGATGAATCAGCAAGGGACAATCCATTGAATTCTATAACATCCAGACATACTTCCTATGTGGTGAATGGCACCAAATGATGAATCAGCAAGGGACAATCCATTGAAGTCTATGACATCCATACTTACTTCCTATGTGGTGAATGGCACCAAATGATGAATCAGCAAGGACAACCCATTGGATTCTATCACATCCACACTCACTTGCTATGTGGTGAATGGCACCAAATGATGAATCAGCAAGGGACAATTCATTGAATTCTATCACATCCACACTTACCCACTATGTGGTGAATAACACCAAATGATGAATCAGCAAGGGACAATCATTGGATTCTATGACATCCACACTTACTTGCTATGTGGTGAACAGCACCAAATGATGAATCAGCAAGGACAATCCATTGAATTCTATGACATCCACACTTACAAGCTATGTGGTGAATGGCACCAAATGCAGATCAGCAAGGGACAATCCATTGAATTCTATGACATCCACACTACTAGCTATGTGTGAATGGCACCAAATGATGAATCAGCAAGGGACAATCCATTGAATTCTATCACATCCACCACTTACCACTATGTGGTGAATGGCACCAAATGATGAATCAGCAAGGGACAATCCATTGAATTCCATCACATCCACACTTACAAGCTATGTGGTGAATGACACCAAATGATGAATCAGCAAGGGACAATCCATTGAATTCTATCGCATCCACACTTACAGGCTATGTGGTGAATAGCACCAAATGATGAATCAGCAAGGGACAATCCATTGAACCCTATCACACCCACACTTACAGCTATGTGGTAAATGCACCAAATGATGAATCAGCAAGGGACAATCCATTGAACCCTATCGCATCCACACTTACTTGCTATGTGGTGAATGGCACCAAATGATGAATCAGCAAGGACAATCCACTGAATCCATGACATCCACACTTACAAGCTATGTGGTGAATGCACCAAATGATGAATCAGCAAGGGACAATCCACTGAATTCTATGACATCCACACTTACTTGCTATGTGGTGAATGGCACCAAATGATGAATCAGCAAGGGACAATCCATTGAATTCTATGACATCCACACTTACTTCCTATGTGGTGAATAGCACCAAATGATGAATCAGCAAGGGACAATCCATTGAATTCTATCACATCCACACTTACTTGCTATGTGGTGAATGACACCAAGTGATGAATCAGCAAGGGACAATCCATTGAATTCTATGACATCCACACTTACTTCCTATGTGGTGAATAGCACCAAATGATGAATCAGCAAGGGACAATCCATTGAATTCTATGACATCCACACTTACTTGCTATGTGGTCAATACCAAATGATGAATCAGCAAGGGACAATCCATTGAATTCTATCACATCCACACTTACCCACTATGTGGTGGATGGCACCAAATGATGAATCAGCAAGGGGACAACCCATTGAATTCTATCACATCCACACTTACACGCTATGTGGTGAATGGCACCAAATGATGAATCAGCAAAGGACAATCCATTGAATTCTATGACATCCACACTTACTTGCTATGTGGTGAATGGCACCAAGTGATGAATCGGCAAGGACAATCCATTGAACTTTATCACATCCACACTTACATGCTGTGTGATGAATGGCACCAAATGATGAATCAGCAAGGGACAATCCATTGAATTCTATCACATCCACACTTACTTGCTATGTGGTGAATGGCACCAAATGATGAATCAGCAAGGGACAATCCATTGAATTCTATCACATCCACACTTACTCGCTATGAGGTCAATGGCAAATGATGAATCAGCAAGGGATGATGTGTCAAATTCTCAGACACTCTGACACTGACTTCCTACATTTTCAATCCCACCCAAAGATGTATCAACTCATACCCTGGTGGGTGATATGCACTTACATCCTACAGTGTTCAGGTTGACAAACCAATCAGCATCTTGCATCAAATTCTCAGGGATCCCATCTTACCATCTGTGTTATCAAAACCATGAAATGATACATCAGCTAGCAGTGACATATGGAATTCAAATATCCAGACCTACCCTCTTGTTTGCAGAAGCCACCAAATACTGAATCAGGCAGACACCATGCATGAATCAGACTGAGATGTGGACTTACATACTATGTTGTTAAGGCCACACAAGTATAACAACTGAGGGCCATTCAATGAATGGTGGTAGATGCAATCTCACCATCTTACATTGTCCATACCAGTGTATCAGTCAATGACCTCACATTCAATTGCAAGAGATCTCAACATACAGCCTACATGTATAATACCACCAGGCAATGTATCAGCCAACACCTATATATCAAGTAGTGGGGGAGGTCACTCACTTCCTACATTGTCAATGTAGCCAGATGATGAATCAGCCAGGAATCCTGCATCAAATTGTGAGAACTCCTGGGCCCACCAGCTACATTGTTGATGCCATTGGTGAGATCAGCAGGTCACCACACATTGAGTCAAAACTCAGCCAGGCTCACCTCCTATATTGTCAAGTTCATCCAGAATGTATCAGCCAGTGATTGTGCTTCAAAGTGGCAGCAGAACCTGCTACATTATCAATATCACCAAAGAATAGATTGGCCAGTTATCCCATGTTCAATTAGCCTAGATCTGAACTTACATGCCACATTGTCAATGGGAACAAACAATGTATCAGACAGTGACCATGCATTAAATTGTGACATCCAGCCCTCCTACTTCCTGCAGTGTCCATTCAGACCATGAAATATCAGTCTGCACCTGTACATTTCATTGGAAAAGAACCAAACATACAGCCTCCATTGTCAACATCACAGATATATTAGCCAACAACAATAGATTGAATAGTTGGAAATTCAGATTTACATTCTATGTTGTCAGTGCCACCAGAAGATGGATCAGCCAACAATCAAGCACAAAATTGAAAGACAGCCCACATTCTTGGTTATTTACATTATCCAGTGATATGTCAGCCAGTGATAGTGCATCAAGGGGGAGAAGATCCAGACTTACATCCTATATTATCAGTGTTATCCAACAATGTATTAGTCAGTGACCACACTCAACAAATTGGGACATATCCAAACTTACAGGCTGTGATGTCAATGCCAAATGATGTACCAATGAGGGACCATACATCAGATTGTGAGAGATCTGAACTTACTCCCTACATTGTCCATCACAGACAAAGAGATATCAGCCTGCCCAAGCACATCTAATTGTAAGAGATCCAGGCTTACTTTCTACATTGTCCATGCCATTGGATGATGGATCAACCAGTGACCAGGTGCTAATTATAGGAAATTCCTACTTACATACTACATTATCCATGTCACCAAATGATGCACTGGCCAACAATCACCAATGAAAGCTGGGAGATATGGACTGACCTCCTATTTTATCCATTGCACATAATGCTGTATCAACCATGGATCTCATGTTGAATCCACACTTACATACTAGTGTGAATGTCAATAAAATATTTATCAGTCAGTGACCATCCATCAAATTCCAAGACATCTGGACATACAACCTATGTTGTTTATGCCATGGACAAGATGTATGAGTCAGCCATAACACATTGGATGGTGGGGAAATCCAACCCACCCTCTATGTTTATGCCACCAAATGTTCTATCAGCTGGTGACCACATATGAAACTATGACAGGTGCAGTCTTACCTCCTATATGGTTGATGTCACCAAGGGATATATCAGCTGGTGACAGTGTGCATCTAAATGTGGGAGATCCATCCTCACATGCTATGTTATCCATGCCACCAAAAGATATACAGCCACCTCATATCAACTAAGAGACATAAACTCACCCCCTGTGTTGTGGATTCCACCAGAAGCTGTATCAGGGAATGACTATGCATGGAATTGGGGGAGATCTGGACTCACATACTGTGTTCCCAATGGCAGAAAAATTATCAGTCAGTGACCATGTATTCAAGATCCAGACTGACCAACTACATTGACAGTGTCACAAAGAGACATGTAAGCCAATGATTGTGCACCAAATGTGAACACCTGCAGCCATACCTCCTATGTTGTCATCATCCAATGAGTAAATTATGTGCCATATTGTCAGAATCAGTTGCCACAGTTATACCCCCCATGATACAATCAGTACCTTAAATGTTGTGCAAGGGTTATATTCACTCACCATGAGAATCCCGAAGCCCTTGTCTGTACATAACTCTGATTGTTCATCTTGCACAGGTTGTTGGGTTCTAACCACAATGCTCCCTGAACATAGTCAAATTGTACCATCATCTCATCAATACAGCTGGAGACAGGACCTTCAGTTCCAGTATGAAGGACACTGAGATAATCACAATAATGAGCCACCATGAATCTGTTGGACATCCAAACTCACCGCTTTAAAACAAAGATGGTATGAATTCGGCGGTTTCTTTTCCAAATCGTGAGCCCAAGTAATGATCTCTGGGTCTCATGGGGAAGAGCATCCATAGTGACTAGAAGAAGTTGGTTACACAATGCTATGCTCCGCATACTAGCTTCATCCATGTCTTTATAGATTTAAGTGCCAAAAGTGCTGCTTGGATAGAGTATACATACTTCCAACCCTGATGAAACCAGCCGGTGGGTACTGCTCATTGCGAAATTGTGTCTGGAGTCCATTAACAAATTCAGCTACTTTCTGATCCACCTCCTGGGCACGATCGCGGAAATCGGATGGGCTGGGAGCAGGGCCTAGAACCTCAATCTCCACTTTCGTCCTTCTTCCATCCAACTTGGTGAAAATTCCAATAATAGGCACTGAATGGATACATGGACCAGTGTGTAACAGATAGTGTCGAATGCGACGACTGATGGGACATACCTGATGCTGTGGATTTGGAGAAAAAGCCTGATTGCAAGAATCCCAAGGGCCTGTCATTATCTGTTGGAATACAGAGCCTGTCACAATTCATGAGTCGAAGTATGACGACGTGGGAACTGCATGGGTGAACGCACCAAATCGCATGCAACTGCTGGGAAGGCGGAGCTAACGAGCGCTTTCGAATAAATTTCCAGACAGCCTCGAGCTCCTCGACCCCTCCCGCCTCGAAACCACCAGAGTCGTGGAAAACGAAGGTCGGGTTTGACCCGTAAGTGATTTCGTCGTTGATATTATGGATCCCTCGCTAGATGGTGTAAAAGCATCGAATAACCGCACGGTACATTTGCTAGGATGGCTCTTACTTGATCATTTCCTTTTGGGACCTCCTTGACCTGGGATAAAGGGATGGGTTAGACCAGCATCTCTGCTGAGGTCAAACATAGTAATTACACGTTTTCCGTTCCGGGTCACTATCGCCGCGCCCGCAGGGCTGTCCGTTAGTCGCTCGAGCAGAGTGGTCTTTCCTGCGTTCGCCGGTCCAAGTATGAGGACCCTGAAGCGCTTATCGCGGTCCGCTTTAAAAAGCTTGCGAATAGATTTCCACATCGCTGAAGGATCACAAGAGGAGAGCTAGAGAGAGGGCGTGGGTACATGAAGGTCTGTGTGAAATATGCTACAAATTGTCAAAAGCCAGCCAACAGGGGCTTCCCCGTTATGTCAACTTGACTAGCTTGTGTCCGAGAAGCACGGACTCGCGCCATGCCTGATCTGGCACCAGAGGCTTCTCAGATTCCAAGAGAGGAAAGTATTGTTATCTGGTCCCTGTTCACTATGTGAAATTCGGTAGACCCTAGATCTGATCCTTTTGGGATCCTCGTTCCAGATCATACTGGATAGCAACGTGACTTTTGCCTGAGTCTTACAGCGATACTCATATCGATAGGGAAGTTTGATTTTGTTGCCCATCCAACAACCAAGAAGATTTGCGTGAAGAATTGAATTGAGCATGTGAGCTGTGTTCCGGGGTCCTACCCCATGTGACCGGCACGAGTAGCCGGTCAATTCAAACCGCAATGAAGGAATCCCCAGGCCAGCTACCAGTGGGGGCCACAAGAGTCTCCTGGTATCGGGGTCTGGCGACAGGCATGGTTTGCAAAGTGCAGACGTGTATTCAAGATGAGAAAACAAAGAGATCGGCGTTTGCCGTAAAGCACATGACCTCTCGAATTACATATGGGCCCCGGACACCCTCGCTGAGTTCATAAAAACTTCCCTGATCAAACCAGCCACAAAAATTGAATTTCCCTATCGATATGAGTATCGCTGTACAGCACTACTTGAATCGATAGGGAATTTTCAATTTTCTATGATTTGCTTCAGCTGATTTATTTTGTGAGTGCCTGGGGTCCGCGATCTGTCGGGAGATGCCGCCTCTGCCTAGCAAGTGAACATGCCAGGAAACCGATGCCAAGGGGGAGGGTCCAGTGCCAGGCCTGCAAGCCGTGTTCTGTGAGCATATTGGTGATGGGGGCAAGCCATGGGCAGTTGCCTATGCCACGTGAGCTTGCTCAAAAATGGGCTAGCCGGCGGCTTGCGCGGGACCCCGGAACGAAGGTCACAAGAACCAATTCAATCTTTCGGGAAAATCTTAGGAGGTCGTGTATCTCAACGAAATAAAGATTCCCTATCGATTCAAGTAGTGCTATAGTCCGGCAACGGACTCTCTTCCGGCCCTCATCTCCACTCTCAGGTCTTCGCTCGAAGGCCTGGATGGCGTCCTTGCTTCATACTGCATTTCCTTTGCCGACGCGCCGATACCAGAAACGAAAGACGTTGAACGACTCGATGCAGACCGGGCAAGATGGAGAGAAGAATGGAAAAACGTAAGCAAAATTTCAAAGAGTTGCGTTGCTTTATTCGAATCACCCCACGCGCGTTTGTTGTTCTTATGCTGGACATGTCTTTCAAACGAAGCGCGGCATGATCTAACACCATCCTCATGGATTTCCTTTTTTGTCCCCCAATTTTCTTTTCACAGGATTTGGTCATCTATAACGGAGCACCTAAGCCCACCCGACGCATCCGAATTGGCGGAATCTGTCGGGATCGAGTTCGACTCAGAAGAACACAAGGCACTCGAACGCGGACCTCTCTGTCAACCCCCAGCTAGACACAGGGCCGGAACTACGGGCAAGACGACTAAACACTGAGGTCCTGCCGGGACATTTTTAATTCTTACTGGCCCCCTCTGCTTTCGTGCTTCGGTCCTCTTGTACGACTACTGGTGTAGTAATGTCCTTGGGTGCCTCTGATGTGACGGTGTCTCCCTTCGTGTTCATTATTTCCTCTCCTCGTCTGCGTCCCCGATCTCTGTGCTGCACTTTGCTACTTTGGTCCACGCTCATCCTCGCCCTCCTTACAAACATTGCATTCGTTTCCTGCCAATTTTCTACTGTTTTCAGAGGTCGTGAAGAATGAACCGGTTAATCATAGTGAGAATATTTCCATATATACCCAGTATGGAGAAGACAGACGGCAAGCCCGTATGAAATTACGGCGGCACCCCCGTAACCCGCTCTGAATTTGAAGAATCTGAAGAACATAAACATGACCTACACGTGCACGGGCTCGTACATCTTCACGGACCGAGATCTCGTCCGGAAGAATTTCTTTTTCTCTTTTTGTTCTTGGGGAAGCAGCGCTCTCGGACGAGGGATCTACCAAAGTCTGCACACGCCGACAACATGTCCTGACAGCCAAGAGTGCAATAGTGGCAACTGGGGGGGTTGCGTAGGAATCCTTGAAACGCCTCCGTGATGGAGGAATGGTCTTGTCTTCCTAGGTCCGAGGTATATGAGAGCGACTTCCTCAGATGACCACATATCCTCCCTCGTTCGGTAGCAGACCAAGCACAGGACGTCTTGGAACACATAGCATGCTTTGACACCCGGGAAACCAGGTCGTTGCGGAATTCTTCGCGTGCGGAAAAAAAGGGGACGAGAAGGGAGGGGGGCAAGAGTGCGATATCTTCAGATGGGAAGGACCGCTGGAGGCACAGTTCCGGGAGGACATCGGGGAGCCACTCTGGCACATCGTACTTGGTACTGATCGCGAGGCGCATAGAAGCATGTAGGTCTGACTTGGCAAGGTGTGTGATTGCAGTGTCCCGCAAAAGTGGGGACTGCCACCGCTGCGCAACATCCAGTACCTTGCACCATTCAGCAGAAGATTTGTGTGGGTTCTTAATGAGCACCCTAAGTAAATGTCAAAACTCCGCCCGATGTGCATCCAGAGAGCTTGAGACACACTGACTCGGGATACATCACAGACAAAGCAAGTTCGAATTCCTTTGCGGTGATTTCTGGATAATCGCCATCGGCAAGATGTACGTCGGTTAAGACAATAGGAACACTATCACTGGATCCTTCAAGTCTCTTTTCGGAACCAAGGGATAGCATGTCCCGGAAAAATTCGCTGTACCGTCGTAGCAGAAATACGTGCGGTCGGAATAAAATGCCTCCCACCTACGCACAGTCTGAATGTGAGCAGAAGAGAAATGTGTCATGGTCATGGAAGTCGCATGCCTCGAAGATGAGAGTCTCGGTTCATCAAAATAAAACTTGCCATGGCGCCTGGCAGTCGTCGCCGCAGCCATCGGTATCCAATGTAGGTTCGCACGTGCGCACATGACCGGCTTCACGTGCCAAATTTCTTTGGACACTGCAGTGGAAACCCAGCATTCGGTGCAGGTCAAGTAACAATGTTATCGCGACAAACTAACTTCGCTATGGATACGTACATCGGTGAGTTTTGAGATTCCAGCTGTTTCTCAGTTTGCCAGAAAAAAGTGTAGAGAC
>MU129072.1:88075-147158 GCA_014904985.1 Hydnum rufescens UP504
TTAAACACTGGGATTCTACTGGCTTGATCTACTTCCGTCTTTGGCCCTCTCATATGACTACGGGTGCCTCGCGTGCCTCTGTATGTACAGTCTCCCTTCATGTTCATTGTTTCCTCGTCTGTATCCCCGATTTCTGTGCTGTTCTTGGTTATTTTGGTCCGTGGTCGTTCTCAACCTTGCACTCCCCCCTTTTTATAAATATTGTTTCATTTCCTGCCAAGTTTATGCCATTTTCGAGGCAGCGAAGAATGAACCGACTAATCATAGTGTGATATTCCCAGAGATAGCCAGTATCCAGATGAGAAGACATGAACGACAAGCCCGTATGAAATCAACGGTAGCACCTCCACCCGTTTTCAAATGGAACTGTCCTCACGGCGATGTGGCAGCTGTGCGCCGGCCATGGTATGACTGCTGATAAATTGGCCCATATCTCGCGTAGCGGGCCTGTCGCCAATATCAAGAAAGTCGGATCAAAGCTAGCGACACGAACCATCCTCCTGGCACTCACAGAGAAAGGTGAGATTATCAAAAGGAGTTGCGGTGCGTTGGTCTCCTCGCACCAAATTCACGTTATCATCAAGCGCGTGTCTTCGTCTTGTAAAATAATGGGGCCGTGTCTTTCCTTTCTCCAGGCAAACAAACCTTTGTCGTCAAGCAGATGATGCTTCTCGACCTCTGGATGAGCGCTCATCGTCTGCCTATAGACCCTACTTACTTCGCTATCCTTGAATGCAAGCAGTCCGATGAGGATGACATACCCACAGAGAAGGCGGACGCCCTACAAAAGGAAGTTGACCAGTGCGCAGAAAAATAAAGGAACTCACGAGCTCGAATCAACTCCTCTTGGATGGTATGCCCTCAGTTTTCGCCATTTTGTCCAAACGTTCCTTCCAGGGTCTCCGGTCTCCATTGTGCTACCATCCTGATCGAAATTCTTGCATCCATTCACGACACCCCTTCTAGAATCAACTCAAATATGCCTTAGTCCGACAACAGACTCTCTTCCGGCCCTCATCTCCATTCTCAGATCTTCGCTTGAAGGCCTGGATGATGTCCTTGCTCCATACCGTATTTCCTTCGCCAACGCGCCGATACCGAAGCCAAAGACGCTAACGACTGGATGAGAAGAATGGAAGAAACGCAAAAGATTTCAAAACGTTGCGTTGCTTTATTAAAGTCACCCTGCTGCGTTTATACTTTGTTCCATCATGGTTTCTTGATATGCTGGACATGTCTTTCAAACGAAGCGGGGGCATGATCTAATACTATCCCCGCGGATTTGGTTTCTATTCTCCAAATTTCCCTTCACAGGATTTGGTCGTCCATAACGGAGCATCTAAGTCCACCCGACACGTCCGAACTGGCGGAATCTCTCGATATCGAGTTCGACTCGGAAGAACACGAGGCACTCGAACGCTGACCTCTCTGTCAACCCGCAGCTAGACACAGGCCGGAACTACAGGTAGGACGAGTAAACACCGAGGTTCTGACGGGTCATTTTTAATTCTTGCCGGCTTAATCTGCTTCCGTACTTCGGACCTCTTATACGACTACTAGTGTTGTAATATCCTCGGGTGCCTCTGGATGCGACGGTGTCTCCCTTCTCGTTCATTATTTCCTTATCCGTGTCCCCAATTTCTGTGCTGTTCTTCGCTATTTTGGTCCACGCTTGTTCTCGCCCTTCTTACAAGCATTGCCTTCGTTTCTGTGCCGTTTTCAGAGGCCGTGAAGAATGACCCGGTTAATCATAGTGGGAATATTTCCAGAGATACCCAGTGTGGAGAGACATAAACGACAAGGCCGTATGAAATTAACGGGTGCACCCCCGTAATCTACTCTGAATCTGAAGAACGGAAATCTAAAACATATCCTACAGGTGCAAGGACTCGCATGTACGGGGACGAATTTTCGTGGACGGCATCTCGTCCGGGAGAATTCCGTTTTCTTTTTTGTTCTCGGGAAGCAGCGCTCTCGGACGAGGGATCGACCATAATTCTCTCACTGCATCCTTCAAGTATCCTCTCAGTTTTTCGAAACCAAGGGATAGCATGTCCTGGAAAAACTCGCTGTACCGTCGTAGCAGGAATATGTGCGGTCGGAATAAAATACCTCCCACCTACGCGTGATCTGAATGTAAGGAGAAGGGAAACGCGTCATGGCCGTGGAAGTCGCACACCTCAAAGATGAGAGTCTCGGGTTCATCGAAATAAAGCGTGCCATGGCGTGGGGTAGTGGTCGCCGTTGCCATTGGTGCGCAATGTTAGTTTCGCGTGTGCGCAAATAGCCGGCGCAAAGGCTGTGCTCGCGCCTTCGCAACGCCGGTGGTGTGATGCAGTGTTGCTGGACCCCGGGTCAGACCGGGTCAGACCGGGTCCAGCCGTGACCCCCGATCAGACTTGGGGTGTTTGTCGATCCTTCCGCAACCGGATGCAAATACTGTTGCTACGGTGCGACTCAACGCCAAGACCCTTAGTGGCCCAAAACCTCGAAAAAATCAAATTGCGAATTTGGTCCTAGACAGTTGGTCAAATTTCATTAGACTGTTCCTTTTAAGCAGATCATGGTGGTGTACTTATTGTTAGTCCAACTTTACCAGGACCTAGTGATGGCGCGACTTGATTTTCGGCGACTTCCAGCGACGTTCAAGTAACTTCGTACAACTTCCAAGTCACAGTCGAGTCGCAAGTTGTGACTGCTGGCACTTTCCATATGTGCATATAATATTCATTGCTCATCATCAAATAGACTGGCCTTTTCCACCAAATCAATGCAATTGACATCCCCACCGCAAAATACTGTTCAGTTTTGATTGATGAGAAGCCTGCTCCATCTGCATTTCTGCGAGGTCTGTTGTCCAGCCATCCGTGAAGTTCAGGCAATTCTTTTTCAACATAACCTTTAAGGCCTCCACAATTTTGGGTTTGAGACGACTGTGCGGCTTTGTTATTGTCTCGGAGCTTGAAGAAAAAATGAAAGTGTGAGGATCTTGGTTTAGGAATTTGGGACTGGTGTGGGATCGAGACAATGACTATTATGAACAGTCTCCTTTGTCCAGATGATTTACAAATTACTGTACAATGTGTACAGAGCCAGCTTGTTTTGACTTCTATCTTGTATGTACGGAAGTTGTACTTCTTTCTCTTTCAAGGCTCTGGCAACGTGTTTATCAATCTATATTACAGGCAGTTTCAGCAGTGCACATAGAATTCTAACATGCAGTAAGAGTAATGTACAGTTAATAACAATATAAATGCCATAGAATTGATTTGGCTGGATGCTCACGCGGACCAAATGTATGCGGCTGTAAAGGAGAGGCAATGCAGAGTGTGACAACGACGACAACGACTCATCGCAACTACCGCTCCTTAGAAACAGGGCATCATGTGCTGTTCGGATACATCCGGTTGCGGAAGGATCGACATACGACCCATCAGACTTGGGGTCTTTACCCCTGAGAGCACGTGAAGGTCGCATCAGCAGGCAACCAATCAAATTGAGGTGGTGGAATGGCATTAGACACCACATCCGTATCTCTTCCCACGACCACGGCTTCTGCCGGAAAGAGATCCCATGACATTATGTCGGCAATCTCCAATGGACTAAAACCAGTTGAGGACTTTGGGCAACATCCGGAAGCAAAAACCGGAAATTCGGCGCAGCAACTCAACGCCGGCCCAAGTTGAGGGGGGCATAACCATGTAAATACCGTATTTAGGTGCACAAAATAAACGGAAATAGATTACTAGTAGCATTTTACAGCTACTTGAGATGTTTTAAGCGGATTTGAAGACAATACTCAGAAATTCCCAAAAAGGAAATTATTGACTTCCTGTGTGCATGAATGTGGTTCGTACAGGGAAGGAAGGGTGAGGTAAAATGATGTCCAGAACAAGCCAAAATGAGGTTCTCCGAATGTCCAGCATGCTCCACTCCAGGGTATCAGATGGGTGCTTAATTCTAGCACTTGACCTAAGCGGGGTTCGAACCCCAGCAACGCAAAAGATGATACTTCAAATTCAGTCACACTACCCACTACACTATATAGATAGTACAACTACCCATAGTTTCTGTATTTGCATCCGGATGTTGCCCAAAGTCAATTACTACTAAAACCAGTCTTGACTTTCCGCCCCCTCCGGATGTAAACCAAGAATTTGGTGCACTAGTTTTGACACATTCAGATCCAATCCGAGATCATGCCTTGCCCGACAACTCGGCGGCAGATCAGGAGGGTGTTATATACGTATAAAATGGGCCTGAGCTATGTGTCCTGTGTAGTGTAGTAGGTAATAGTGTTAGGGATTAAGTGTAAGTTTTTATTGTGCCACCGGTTCAAACCCCACCGAAGTTGAAGTTTTCTCCAAGTTTGAATTAAGCACTCATGCGGTACTCCGGCTTGCACCATGCAAAGCCCTCATGCTATGGTAAGGGGTCATCTACATGGTATTATGACCTCCCCCCTACCCCCATAGTCGCGCACATGCAAGAAGGTGGAAATTTCCTTTTTTGGAATTCTGGAGAATCTTCTCCAAACCCGCCCAAAGCTTGTTGAATAACTTAAAATATACAATTTATGAAGTGTTTGCTTATGTTTCTGCTACCTAAAGATCATATCTAGCAACTTATCCATCCTCAGCCGGTGTTGAGTTATTTCCATTTTTGCATCCAGATGGTGTTGAGTCGCATTCAAAATAAATTGTGCCGAACTCTGGGTTCTTGGTTTTACATCCGGAGGGGGCGGAAAGTACTCAACTGATGAAAACCAAGACCTTGTTGACCTCATTGACCGTGGGATTGACCGGGTCACAAAAGTCAGACCGGTCCGAAATTTGACCATTGACCTTTTCGGACCCAGGTCCAGCAACACTGGTGTGATGTCCCTGAAACACTGGAGCCCGGTTGCATTCAACCTTGGTTATGGCCTCCCCTTCACTTACTCCAGAAGTGTGATCTGTGCAATATCTGCAACAGAGAGTCCTAGCTCTGAGATATCCTTAATGGAGGCATTTGCCACCAAGATAGAACAGCGTGATGAATGCCACTGCATTGTCTGTGGTGATGATGATGAGGCCATCCTCGAGCATGCCTACATCATCCCCAGAGATGAGGACAGGACTGTATGCCTATTATCCCTGTTGCATCTCATTTGTACTCATTGAGCCTTATGCAGTGGGAAGATGTGAGGGAACTGGATCCAGATTGGATCTGAGTCACTTGATCTCTTTGAGAAAGTGCTTAGAGTCGTCTGAGGGGACGGGATGACTGACCAAAGCAGCTTGATTCGAAAGGGGGGGAACTCAAAAGATATCTACATACATCCAGTATCTAGCTAATATATGAGGGGCAGTCTTGTTACGTAATAGTGTGGTGCGGCTTTAGCCGGTATCCTCACAGTCGCCCTCCCAGGAGGCACATAGGGCTTGGGACTCCTGTCTAAAGTGTAAAACAAGATCATCAATATGAGTACCTCAGGATAAGTAGTGGAATCATGTTTCAGATATCGGCAGAGTATGATTCTCCATCACCGGAGAGAGCTTCATTGGCTCCTGTCATGGCAGTATTGCCATCCGTTGTGTATTCACCCAGGGGGATGAAGTCATCAGTGAGTGGATCAGCATTGGGGTTCTGAGTTTCATGGTGTGTGGCATCCTCAGTGTTCTCTGCAGGGTCGGTAGGAGCAGGACCAGCCATAGTGAATGATGCAAATACAGATACTGTGGGATTCGCGGGGGTGGCATCCGGCAGGTTGAAAGCAGGTGAGCCTAAAGGTAGCTCGTAATTATCGAGTGTATATGTCATGTGGCCATATCTGTGATTGTGGCCATGGCCTCGTCCTTGGCCTTGTCCATGACCTCAGTAAGAATTACTGTTGCTTGGAAAATATCGAGGACAGGGACGAGTGGGGCCTCGGGCAATCTGGTTGGCAACCCGTGAGAATGCACCCAGGACGGGGGTCATTAGCTCGCGCAGCATGGGGTCGCCAAATGGTTCGGAGTCGGGGTGTGGGATGCTATTTGCATAGGGACGACGGTAAGGGGAATAGCTCTCCCTACGATGCTGTCGGGATTGAGGCTCCATATGGGGGATGTGGGGAGATGGCATGGGGAAGCGCTGGCCAAAGTCCATATGGCTCAGGTATGTTTCGTCTATGGCCAGGGTCTGCAATATTCGCGCTAACCTCAGATCGCAAAATCGCATGGATGTCATTGAGCGCAAGGAAGCGGGTGAATGCGTGAGGTTGGACAGGTAGGTCCCTGGCCCCCTGCTTGAGAGATGACATCATCGAATGAGGTCCACAACGAAACTGATCACCTCAGCTTATGTCGCGTGCAGTGAGATCTGCAGGCCATTGCCAGGTAGACATATTGAGAAGGGGCTGGGATCTAGGGGGTGAGGTTGGGGCCATACTGCAGATGCAGGAGGGGTGCACTCATAATTTGGTGGGTATCTTTATGGTGCGTGGCTGTGGACCCTAGTGAGATGGGGTACTGATTGTCCCTGGTATTGATCAGGAGTTTGCGGCTCGGTGTGGTTAGGTCCTGGAATTCCAGTGTTTACGGGGCTCGGCAGTCCTTGTCCATCACGTAGTTTGTGGATGGGGACTCCAAGCGCTTCCAGGTAATCTGACAGTGCGGTTAAGTTACGCACTATTGCATATGGTTCCCAGCTTTGTTGCCCAGTGGTCCACTGGACCAAAAACATTGCATCTTTGCCTTTCCCTGAATGGGAAATCATAGAGGATACTGCAGTGTGGTCGGCTGGACCGAAACCAGGAATTGCTTCTTGGTGACGGGCCGGGAACCGTATGTCGTCGTTCGGAATATACGGGCGCAATTTTGAAGCATGGAACCGGGGTAGGATCCCTCGGGCCCGGAGCTCAGGGGGTAGTTCGAGCTCAAAGGTTGTTTGTGGCACGATTTCCCGTAGTATCCGAAAGGGGCCAATGAACTTCATGGTTAGTTTCCGGGCTCGACCTGGTGGCAGGCTGAGGTTCTCGGTGGACAGAAATACCATGTCGCCCACAATGAAAGGTGCGGGTCTTCTATGTCGGTTTGCTTCTCGGGTTTGTTTGACACGAGTCCAGATGATGGAGTCATGTGCATCCAGGACCGCAGCATGCATTCGTTGTGCGTGAGTTCGGACTCCAGGGTAAGCGGATTCATTATTGATTAAAATGGGACTGGGGCGGGTGCCGTGTTTAGTTCAAATGGGGAGTATCCCGTTGTGTCAGAACTTGCTAGGTTCATAGCGAATTCAATGGCGGGTAGCCGTTGGACCCAATCCTTTTGGTTCAGGCTTACACACTGCCGAAGCATTTGAGTTAAGGTCCGGTTGGCCCGCTCTGTGGCTCCATCCGTTTCAGGGTGGTAAGCCGTTGACATCCGTAATTCTACCCCAATGAGATTATGTAGGTGGGTCCAAAATACACTTGTGAATAAGGAGTCTCGGTCACTGATGATCCGATCTGGTAGCCCATGTAGTTTATACACGTTGTCAAACATGAGCTCGGCGATATCCTTGGCCTTATACGTTTGTAGGGTTGGGACTAGGTGGACCATAGAAGAGAAATGGTCTATGATAACACAGATCATATCAAATGCACCATTACGGTTTTTTGACAGAGGAAGAGGCCCGATCGAAGTCAATACCAATGGCTTGCCAGGGCCGTGAGGGTACTGGCAATGTGGATAATAAGCCGAAGGGCAATTGAGTCCAGTGCCTTTGAGGCATTGCAGGTGATACAGGAGGTACAGAATGCCTTCACATCTTTGTACATATCCTTCCACCAGACGTATCGGTGGAGGTAGGTAAAGGTTTTCTGTGGTCCCAGGTGGGCCAATAAGGAATGTGCATGTGATATAAGGATTTCCCAGTGTAAGCAGGATGGTTATAAACCAATCCAACTACTGTCCGTGAGGTTGAGCCAGGGACGAAAGAGGGGATCACAGATCTAATCCAGTTGTTTAGGTTCGAGTGGAGGAAGGTCTTTTGAACAGGGGGAATTGCAGTGAGCCAGCAAAGCCCAAGCAATTAAGTGAGAAAGTGTGTTTCAGTCAAATTACCACACCCTAAGAATCCCTTCTTGAGACCTTAGTCAAAGTGTAGTTAGAATTCGCTTTTTGTAGTGAGAAATCACCCAGGAACCAGCAGCTGTTCAAGGAGCTTCAAACTGGAGGGAGGGGGAGAACTAATGAATTTGTGTGCTAGCTGCACCTAATATACAATCCAGACTTCGACTCAATAGAAAGTGACAAAGTCGGACATAAGGGACACACAGAGAAAAAGAAATGAAGTTAAAATCCTCAAAACTGATGGAGATATTCCAATTTCAAGATAAAAGGGGAGATTGACACATTACATGCTATTCCTCCTTCAAACCTGGACAAGTTCCCTTAAGGAAAAGTGGAATAGGTTGCCCTGAGGGTCTTCTCCATCGGACATAAGAGGGCCGGAAGTAATTCGCTATTTTGAATGGTGGAGCAAGGGGGAGTCATGGGGAGGGAGGTGTCTTGTGAAAAATGGAGTTCGCGTCCGCTCGTTTTCCCTTGGTACCGTTAGATGCGCATTTTTGACAGCTTTCAGGGCGTGGTACTTGCGAATAAATCCGATAAGAATTGGCTTCGAAAATCAAGAAATACTCCTTCAGAGTATGAATCATGGCAAGATATTGTTACAGGGACCGCATTTTTGATCCGTTCATTTCGTGTTTGGTATCGTTCGATAGGTACGATTTGTAGCTTTCTGGGTGCAGTCGTTTCGAGTCGATCCAATCACAAATGACGGAGAAATTTGAAACATACTCCTTCAGAGTAGTGCAGCCCCTATCTGGATCATGTGACAGATCCGCAAGTCCAGAATCAGAACTAGGCCCGGTCCGCATCATTACATAATCACAATTCATCACCCTTAAGGCAATAGGATGGCTTGGAAGAGCAGGCAAGTCATCCAGTCTTGAAGAAAGATGGCAAGTTGAATTGCCTTGTCCAAAGAAAATGGACTTGAAGTAGGGCATAAACTGCCCCTTTTTGATGAGGACTGTTGAAGTCTGATGGATAGTCAATAAATTGACTGGTGGACATGGTAAAGGAATGAGGCAATATTATGGGTTGGAAAGGGTAGGAATCCAATTGATTTCTTGAATAAATGAATGGCGATAAAATTAAATGAGCGTGGTGACATATAATTGATTCGTTCATAGGGAAAATGGGCCTTGGATGAGGATTCTATGGTGTAGGGATTTATCCCTCCAACACTGGATTCTCCTGTCCTGATATTTCAGGTCTGGAATACAAAGAATACTGTAAGGACCATTCTCCATATAGAGGTACTTCCCATCTTGGTATATAAAGTTTTTGTACCGTGATAGATATCCATCTGGGGTGTTGGCTACCTCTGGTGAATCCACAATTATAGAGAAGAAAGGGTCTTCAGAATATTTCCCTGCCAGATAGTCTGGAAGGACTAGTCCGGGGGCAGATCCAGAGGTCAGTGAGACCAGTAATGGAGGTCTCTTTGTTAGCTTGTCAATTTCATCGCCAAGTACATTTTCAGCTAGGGTGATGGCTTAGAGACAGCTGATTTCTGATGGAGATGTTCTGGTACTTTAATTCTTAACTTCAGCTTTTCCATAGGGGCTGAAGTAGTTTCAGGGGGGGTGGACACCACTGGGGTCTTAGTGATTGTGGTGGTTGGTGCCACTGGCAGTTTCCGGGGCTGTGGCCGGGCTTTGGCTGCAATAGCAGGCCGAGGTGTTCGGGTACGGAGAACCCGAGGTTGAATGGCTAGGGGTCCTGTGTCTAAGGGTCGGGTGAAAGCCATGTGTGGTGCAATTGCCTTAGATAGGATTACCCCTGGGTCAGATGAAGACCATTCTGAGATGAATTCGGATTCAGCTCATTCAGTACCTAGGGGTTCATCACTGTAGATCCTGGATAAGGCATCTGGGAAACCATTGAGATTCCCTGGGAGGTACATTATGGTGAAATCATAATCACTTAGGGCATCAAGCCACTGAGCTTGGCGAGCTGACAATTTCGACTGAGATTGAAGGAACTGGAGGGGTTTATGGTCCATGTTAGGGTATTGCACGGGGTTTCGAAACCCGCGGGTTTTGACCCCGCGGGGGAAATCCCCGCGGGGCAGGAGTACCAATGTGGACCCATGCCTAAAACCCGCCAAGAACCCGCCATTCCCGGGGATATGAGGGCGGGTTTGAATATCTCTCAGGTCTCTGAATATGCATAGAGGATGGTTGGTTCCCTCACTTTCCTATTTCAGTGACCCTTTGTCACTATTGATTACTATACCACTACTTATTATTTATTATTATATATACATTGTATAGGAGGCAGACTTCTATGTGGATACCCTTGAGCAGGTTTTGTGTAGGGGTTCACGGAGGTTTCGAGCTTAGAATGTTGGGACCTAGAACCAAAGATAAAGCATTAATTTAAAAAAATCAACAAGTCGCGCAAAAAGAGTGGCTGGTGCTACTCTTTTTACGCGATGATATGGATGGGAACAATAAGAAAATACATTCACCTTGACTACCACACACCCGCCATAGTGGGTGTGTGGTACCGGTTTTCTTTCGGTGATTCATTGTTCGGGGGGTAGGGTCGTAGTGTGGGTCGCACAGGTCACGGTGTGGTGGTCTGTCATTTGGGTGCACCGTTATTTGGGAGTCTGCTATTTGGCGGGTCGCGATTCGTCGGGATCAGGGCCTGGGTGCTTCGTTGTCCGTTGTTTCCTGGTTTGTAGTTGTGCCGGGTTGGCTGGCCGTTTTGTGGGTCGCCGTTACGTAGGGTGGGGCCTAGTGTAAGATCACAGGTTAGTAAACGATTCAAAGGGACGCAAAAAGAGCAGCTTTCGCTGCTCTTTTTGCATCCTTGTACATAAAGAAAAAGAAAAAGAACCTTTTGGTACCACGCAACTGCCTCGGCGCGTGCGTGGTACTCATTGCGTGGTTACGCGTGCCGGGGTTTACATGAGTCCCAGCACCCGCACTGAGAGGGATGGGCTAGAGCTAGAATAAAAAAATACCATGTCAGTAAAAAACTCTGCTGCTCTCTTTGCGTGGCTATGTTTACAGGGGGGAGAGACTTACCTTATATGACCACACACCCGCTACAGCGGGTGTGTGGTCGCTGGGTGGGCCGTTCTTCATTATTTTGGTGTTGGCTGGGTTACAGGTTGGGTGGGCCGTCGTTCGTTGTTTTGGTGGTCGCGGATTGGCTGGGTTACAGGTTAGGTGTGTTGTTCGTTGTTTGGTGGGTCACGGATTGGCTGGGGTTGGGTGTGTTGTTCGTCGTTTGGTGGGTTGTGGATTGGCCGGGTGACAGGTTGGGTGCGTCGTTCGTTGTTTGGTGGGTCGCGGATTGGCTGGGTTATGGACTGGCTGTTTGTTATTTTGCTGGGTCACGGTTTGGCCGGGTCATCATCTCGCCGTTATGTTGATTGTACCCTAGAATAATGTAACATATTAATAAAAGATAAAAAGTAATGCAAAAGAGCAGCCGTGGCTGCTCTTTTTGCATTGCTGTACATGGGGAAATGAAATCTACCTTTCAGTACCACACCCCCACCACTGCAGGGATGCGGTACTCGTTACACACCGCGGTTACACCTGGTGGGGGGGTGTATATGTGTTCTCACACCCATACTGGGGTGCTAGACTAGTACAAACAATCACGTTAGCGATGAAATTCAAAAGGAAACGCAAAGAGAGCAGCAAAGCTGCTCTCTTTGCTGGCTGTATCCACGGGACAAACAAAGACTTACCATATACACACACCCGCTGTGCGGGTGTGTGGTTGGTCGTGTACTGCTTTATTCGTTGGCTGTGTTGGTCGCGTCTAGAAACAAGATGCCGGCAATTGCCGAGGTGTGCACAATTCACCTGCCGCCTCGCCTCCATATACGGACTTACCTTCACGTCTGCCCACACAATCTTCGACTCTATACTCCAACAAATATCACCAAGTTTCTCCTCTCCCTTGGGGGGCCGGACAGCAAAGCATTCTCTATTGACCTCTCTGACGAAGTCGTCCGTGGATCTATTGTTCTCCATAACGGAGAGATACTTCCACCTGCCCCGAGACCAGCTACGCCCCCAACTTCGGCTCACGTCCCCGAGCCGTCGAACGTTTCTGAAGTTGTGGCCATTACACCGTGGCAAAAAGCTTCGAGGGAAGTGGCTGTCATTACTGCTGGAATGACCGGTATGGTTGGTCTAGGGCTGTGAGTCTCAATCTCTCCATGTTTCCTTGTTTCCTCACCCCTCATACGGTGGCAGCACGACAAGTGTTGCCTTTATGAGCCAATTCTATACCTTTGGGCTGGCAGGCTTGATTGGATATCGTGTTGTCTGGGGGTCGCACCCGCCCTCCATAGTCCTCTCATGTCTGTTACCAATGCCATATCTGGTGAGGTCTAGTTTTCTCATACTGTATGATGCTCTTCACCTTGTGATACCCCCGTAGGTATGGTTGGAGTTGGTGGCCTTTTCTTAACGGGTGGCGGTTATGTTCCACATACTGTTCCTCAAATTCTAGGTGCTCTATCGGTCCTACTGGCTTCCGTTAATGTTGCCGGGGGGTTTATTATCACTCGCCGCATGCTTGATATGTTCAAACGTTCGTACAATTGAGTCTGTTCTATCCGATACTTCGATTGATGAAATTATTACCGTGCAAGACTGACCGATCCACCAGAGCATATCGGCTTGTATACCATACCTGCAGCCGCTTTCACTGCTGCCTACCTTGCGGCTGCTAGTACTGGATTGGGGAGTCTTGTTGAAGCTAAGTATTTGACAAGCAGTATAGTATGCCCCTGTATTTGAAGTAACACACCCGGAAACTCCACTGAACTGTCTCACAGGCTCACTCTCGGGTCTGGCATCCCAAGCCACGGCACGACAAGGCAATGCTCTTGGTATGCTTGGTGTTGGAGTCGGCGTTATGGCTTCTCTTCTGGCAGCAGGTTTCCCGAGTGAACTCCTAGTTCAGTTTGCCCTCCTTGCTGGACTTGGTGGTGGGGTGGGGACTGTGATTGGTCGCCGCATAACTGCCGTTGAACTTCCGCAAATGGTGGCGGCCCTTCACTCTGTTGTTGGTCTTGCCGCCATTTTTATGAGTATTGCCAGCATCCTTGCGCATCCGGAAGAGCTTTCAATGTTACATATGGTAACAGCGTACCTTGGAGTTAGACTACAATCAGATGGGTTGAAGATATGTGGACGGCAAGATCAGCGGAAGATGAACACAAGTACTTAGTGTCATTAGTTTTGAATCACTGGCTGAATCTCATTCAAGGACCTGATCCTCCAGTCACTCCCTCTTGCTACATTGTGCAAGGAGTTTGAGGGATTATATTCATGCAAAGTCCATTGTTACACCTGCTAGTGGCAGCAACCATTGTCCCGCGGGGTCCCCCGGGTTTTTCAACCCCGTCTTGGATCCCCGCGGCTTCTGCCCCTGTGACTCACGGGGGCGGGTTTTTGAACCCGTGGGGGAGGAGGTCAAAAAATTCCCCGGGGGGACCCCTTGCAATACCCTACGGACGAGACCTGATGTTCAAAAAATTATCAGACAGATTTTACTGGCCTAATATGTTATCCTATGTGGCCTGGTATTGCCGGACATGCCATGAATGCCAGCAAAGATCCGTGACCCGCCCAAAAATCACATTAAGCCCGACCTACGTTAATACAATATTACGTAAATTTAATATGGACACGGTTCACATGCCAGTATCTAACGGATTTAAATATATTGTCGATCTCTGGGATGATCTCTCCAGATGGCTGGAAGCAAAAATGTTACGTAAGGCCTCAAGTAAGAACGTTGCCCGGTTTCTATTTGAAGACGTCATGTGCCAGTTTGGCTGTGTATTACAAATCACTATGGACAATGGCGCGGAATTTGAGGGATTAGTCCAAACTATGGCAGATGAATATAATGTTCCCATTGTCCGAGCAGCCCTGTACCACCCAGAAGCAAATGGAATGATAGAATGCGGTCATAGGACCTGGATTAATTCGTTATTTGTCGCTAGTAAAGGAAATCCGAGTCAATGGTCAAAATATTTTTATTCATGTATGTGGGCAGACCGAGTAACAGTAAAACGGACGACTGGCCACACCCCCTATTACCTACTTTATGGAAAGCATCACATGTTTCCATTCGATATTACGGATACATCATGGTATACATTAAAATGGGGTGCAGTCCAAACCACAGAAGAATTACTAGCAATCCGTGGAATACAGTTAGCACACCGAGACGAGGATATCCAAGTGGCCTCAAGTGATGTCCTCAAAGCAAGAATTCGAAGTGCACAGGATTATGCCAAACGAAATGAAAATATATTAGTAAATGGAAATTATTCACCGGGACAATTGTGCTGGTATTTAATTCTGTATTACTAATGCAACATGGACGAAAGGGGGAAATACGGTGGATTGGACCATACAGGGTTCGGCATCATCACCCTCGCGGATCCTATCGACTTGAAGAATTGGATGGAACCCTAATCAACGGAATATTCGCTGGAAACCGATTAAAAAAATATCATATGCGTGACAATATAGCCATAACGGACGGTGTCGGCAATGAGAGCCACAGCGCCATAGAAGAAGGATCAATTCAAGAAAATACAGAAAAATACACAAAAAATACAGGACATGCAATGACGTTCAACAGGGATATTATTATCAAGAAACAACGACCACCGGTATCCCTCGGACCGGAAAACCAATTAAGTAGCTATCTTTGGCCACCGCCGAGAGCCACAGATTCGTGGGGCTATTGGGAAGACAAATTAGTGGAGTGGAGGTGACGGAACATTCTTCAAGAAATTCTAGGAAGTCACACGGAAGAACCCCAAATCACCGAATCTTATTGCGAGTCATCTGAAGAAAGTCTAGATATGGAAATTTAAGTCTTAAAAAGGAAATCCCTGAAATTATTTCAACTAAAGCCACATCACAAATTTATTGGTAACCATACGGATCTGAGATCACTCCAACGACGTGGGACTAAGAAAATCCCGCGATTGTCACCCTGGGGCCATGAGGCGTTGAGTCGTGGAATGTGCCGTACCACAAAAAATCGACACTACCGCCTTTAAAAAGAAGACCGCACCGCAAAATCAACGTCCCTCTGCCCACATCCTCCTTCCACGATGCCTAGATAATCACAACTGTCGACAATCACCTCCTCTTGCATTCTCCTTAACTTAAATCACGTAAATTATCGCTTATCGCTTTCTCTTTTTTCTTTTCTATCGGTCCACTCGTATCTATGAACAACACTTCGCACGACGACCTAAGGATGACTCCGCCAGGTAGTTATCGTCTGATTTCGCTTAGAACTTCTGTCCCACGATGAAAAACGAGTCATCAAGCTCAGGCACGGGTGAGGACGACGGGTATAAAAGCACAGACCATCCGCTAACAAAAGCACCAGCCGACCATCATCTGGACGACTTCACATCAGCCAATCATCGTCTGAACTATTCCACAATCTCCACTATGTCCAACTCAGCCTCGCTTGACCTCACTGCGACCTCGACTCCCGACTACACATTCCAGTATATCAATACGCCTGCTCCTTCGCCTGTGCCTCCTATGCAGCTAACCGAACTCAAGCTCGGCGATGATACTTCTTCAGCTCCTCGCCGAAGGAGAAAGACGAGATAGACGAGGTACGAAACTCAGCATCTACAGATCGGCACGCTGTTAATGTCTCCCAGAGCTTTTGGCCTGATTCAGTCAACCCGTCTTCGCATCAAATTGTAAAAATGTACAATAACGACGAACAGTCCAAACCTAGTCAACCTGTAGGCCTTAATACCCAGTTAACGATCGACCCACGTCTCACACTATACCATCAGATCCCCGACCCACGCATTAAATCTGTCCAGTCTATTTTATCGGGCCCCGACTATCTTATATCCCAACAAGAGATCAAACAGGATCAAAATATAAAAAGGAACGTAGAAGACCAACCGGTAGATGCTGAAGCTCAACATGCCATCAACTCGCGACTTCTGACGTCGACCCAGACCCGGATCCCTCTCAGATCGTTCGCGCCAGGTACTACTATATCAGACCTGTTCGCATTGCGACAGGAAGCCGACTCGAATCGCAATCCCAAGGAAAAGACTGTGAATCAGGCTAGGTCCCCGACTGATCAGCAATTACGCGATATATTCCACTCCTCCACCGACTCACTGACTTCAAACTCTTCTCATCCATCGTCCCGCCTCTCATCCCACTTATCATACTCCTCGAAACTTCCTCCGCGCGCTCCTCGCAACTTTTATAAGCGACCAATCAGTATCCCACGGCCCGGCAAAAATGCAAACTCGTACCGCGCATGGCCATCGTACAGACAGGCAATTGTGGATCGCGAGCGCAACGCTGCGCAGCGATTAGACGATGTTCGACGAGAGTACGAAGATAAGCGTAACGAGGACGTAAAGCAGCATGCGGACCTTCTTGACCAATTAAGTCGCATGGTCGCCAATCACAATATGCAAATCGATTCTCTCATGCCGCCTCTTGCACTTCTTTCATCCACTTTACATCAACGAGAAGCCGACCTCGAAACGAGATCCAAAATACTTGACAATCGCGATACCAAGTTAGCTCGTGATGAGGAATGCGTTGCTAACTGGCGCGACCGCCTTCTCTATCCTTCGGCATATCATCATGTATCGCAGACTGACAGACTATCCCGCATTTTTATCCAGGCAGCTGATATCATACGACAACACCATCGACTAGATACGCCATCCTCAGCCTTCGCTCTCCATCGTCGTATCGCTCCCGCAATATCCCAGCTTGCATCATCTCTTCGTGAAACGGACGAGTCCTTTCTGACAATCGTACCCGACGATCGAGCAGTCCTTTACTATACTAGGCATGTTCACGATATACAATATGACCTCCGAGACAATGAATGGGCCGAGTTCAAGAAAAACCCGGCCGCCCCCTATGAGCTCGCAGACCTCCCATCCAACCCAGCTACTGAGGATTCCGATGTTGATTCAAATGGGTGGTAGCCCAATGTCATGTACCTATTTACCTCTTTCTGGCTTTACAATAGCAAAACTCATGAATTCTACATCAGACTCAAAAAGCACCAACGTCAACTAAACTCGCATTCCGTATCTTGCGCCCCATACCCTCGCCCATCATATCCTCACATCCCATATCTCATATCTCGTGCCTCGTATCTCGTGCCTCGTATCTCACGCCTCGTATCTCGCACCTCATACTCTCATGCCTCGTACTCTTGCGCCTCGTATCTCGTGCCTCGTACTCTCGCGCCTCATACTCTCGCGCCTCGTACCTCACGTCTCGTACCCTTGCGCCTCGTATCTCGTGTGTCTTTCACCAAGGATTCCTACTTCTCTTTTCTTCAAATACATCCTGTGCTTCATCCTGATGTCCCACTCCCCTTATGTACTCAAGTTCCAATGTACCAAATATGTCGCCTGTTGGCCAAAGGAAAACCTTTATTTTCTCTAAGTTCTCTGTTTATTATATGAGCTCGCCTGAAAACTGCTGCTAGTAAAATCTAAAATCTTCTATTCCTCCCCTTTAAAAATGTGTTTGATTTTGCCTAAGGTCTTTTGGACTTAGCCAAAAAAAAAAAAAAAAAAAAATATCAACCAAAGACCAAAGTCAAAGTAAAAAAGTCAACAAGTTATGGCCCATATAGCCTGAACCAAGCCCGTAAAAAGCACCAAGAATTAACCAGACAAACAATTAGAAATATGCTGAATCCGAACCCGAATCAAACACCCTGAAAATCTAAAAGACCCTGTTGAATCCAGACCTTCTCAAGCCACCTATAAAAAGCACCTCTAACACAAATTCTCCCCCCCTTATTCCGTCTCCACAACTCTGAAAAACGTATGTTAACAAAAAATTCTAAAGCTCATACAATGCTTACTTAAAAAGGGGTAGAACGTCGTCCATTATGCCTACCAATATCCTCACCAACGGCTTCCCGGAAATCCATACCGAACCTACACCCGATCTTGATGACATACAAATCCCGGACGAGATAGACCGGCACTTTGTACAATTCACACAACATGTCAGAGACCGCGACGATCCAATTCTCAAAATCAATATCGGACGAATGGGTTACTTTTGCCCCAGCACAACAAATGCAGTCCAAACATATACGCTTGCCCGCATCGAGTCATACTGCATAATTCGAGACCACTCTGAAGGCGACGATTTTCATGTGAAGGTGCAGATAAGGCTCATCGTGTTTGGAAATGTTGATAGAGACGCAGTCAACCTTCCTACTTTCGTTCACCTCCCTCCCGTATAAATCCACATCATTATCATCGAATCACCTCCATAAAAATTCAAATTTTTTCATGGAAACACTCGGATAAATGAAAAACACCATAAAAGGAAAGCATGAAATTACAAATCTAATCACATGTGTATAAAATCAAACATAAAAGCCATCAAAAACGCGGACCTAACGCCTTCATCCACAAAATTCTAAAACTCCCACTACAACCTCGAAAAGCCATGAGTTCAACCAGTATGTAAAAACCACGATCATTAAGGACGTTCACTAAACAAACAGGAACCTAGACGATATCGAGAACTCAAGCAGTGATTCGAATACAACTGCCGATGGGATTTCTCTTTCATGTCAAGACTTCGCGACAATGCCAGAAACTGAAATTGGCTTAAAAGTATACGTAACTACCCACAATTCGCCCTTCCTATCGCTACGAGTAGGGGAATTTGGCACATTTTATCCCGATCGCCAAAAACGACAACGAACACTTCTATGTCGCTCGCCTGAATCAAATCCGAATCAAAGACTTCAGTTCAGATGGTCGCCTCCTCATTCAGATCATTCATTTTATCGTAGTATTTGGAGACTTGGAGGATGAAGAGTGCCCCCACCCATATTTCACCCACACGATCCCAATCATCGTATAATCAATTACGAAATAAACCTCCACCTCCACCTCTACCCAAAGACGTTGATATAAAAAAAAAAAAAAGGGAACAATAGTGAAATGTGAAACAAGTGACCCTGTTGATCAATGAAGGAATCCAAACTCATGGGAAGCCTAAGCGAAATTAAAAGTTGACACATGATCACAGACCTACGGATGCAAAAATGACATAAAAGCAAATCGAACGACTATCCCCAAGGTACGAATCAAAAGTGTTCACCATGCCATTGGAACTTCACACAATCATTTACCGGCAATTCGACTATCTCTATCCTGAACCATTCACCCACCTCGAATCCCATATGATCATCCGTTATTTCCCAAATCCCCAAGTCGCATTTGATGGCATTATAAAGACAAAAAGAGTCGATTGGACAACGTACGAGTTCGGAGAACCATTCAACAATCGACCCACATTACGTCACGACCTCGAAATCGAATTTGTCCTTCTCCTCCGCATTCCAGAGAACATATCTGTGCCTCGTCGAACCTTCTCCACAGATTCTCTTGACCTCCACCTGAACAATGTAATCCAAAGTGGGTGTTCGCTTGACAATCCAAGACTTATACAAAGAAAAACCTATTGAAAACGCGGATATTAAAAGATCCATACCCGACAATAAGCGACTTCTATCACCAAATTCGAAGTATAAACTTGCAGGAGATTTCGCTTTGGTTTGAAGGGTGGAAATGGTGGTATTACACAAGGAAAGGCGACTCAGGCTCAGTTGTATAAGTCAGGAAAAGATAAAAGACATTGCAAGGGGCTGCAATTAAAAGTGTTCACCATCTGTGGAAGATAAAAACATCCAGTATCAGAAAATGCGAATATCCATTGATCCCAGCCATTGGAATGATCATGTGACCTATTACGAAATCAATTACGGCTACGCAGCAGAAATCGAATTCGTTCTATAACTCCGTCAGTTTTGATCGGAGAGGTACGCCCATATAACTCTCGGAAAGCCACGATTCATACCTTTCGAATGGTACCAAACACAAGTCGAACGGACCAGAAATGCACTCTCCAGACCAATATTACTGTCAAAATCCGGGATTTTCAGTAAAAAACGAATTTCTCCGTCAGTTCGCATCCAATCCTCTCGGAACAACCAGCGCCTGGAAAGATATAAAAAATCCGCATCCAACGGTACTGAGCACGCAAAGAACAGATCAAAACTGAACTCTACAGAACAATATTACTATCAGAATCAACACCCATCAGTAAAAAACGAATTTCTCTGTCAGTTTACACCGGATCTGCTCGGAACCACCGCGCCCAGAAAGCTGTTAAAAATCCGCATCGAATGATACCAAGAACGTCTATTACGGATGTAAACTGTTGTTTCTGCATCAAATCCCATCCCATGCACTTGTCCCCATTATCAACCAGCAACAAAAACATCTTAACCACTGGACTACAAACAAATTAATCTCCAAGAACTCGGAAATATCCTTTGATTTCATCTCCCATTGCCACAAATAACTTCTAGAACCTCACAGATAAGAAAGATAACACTCCTTGACTACCCTTTTGTTCTGTTTATGAATGACTCACCCTCCTTGCAACCACTTTATGAAAGATAACACCTTCTTAGCAACCCTTTTGTTCTGTTTATGAATGACTCACCTATCTTGCAACCACTTTATGAATGACTCACCTATCATGCAACCACTTTATGAATGACTCACCCTCCTTGACAACCCTATTGTTCTCACATATGACTCACCTAGGAGTGAGTCATATTCTTTAAACACAGCCACCTTCAGAAAGGTATAAAAGCTGGTAGATTTTCCTGTATCCCCCCATCATCTTCTCACTACTGGAATATACTACTGTCTACAAATCTGCTTGCATCTTAAGAGAGTACTGATCTAAAGCCATCTGGAGCTAAGTCATATACAAGGTTGTTAAGACTAAGTCACTGGAAGCCCTCTATGCGAAATACTGAGCCAAGGATAGTTGCAGGACCTAAGGTTAGAGTTGCTGGACATCCAAGGAAAGGTGAGTAAAAACAAAGTTAAGTCAGAAGAAGAAAGAAACACATTGACATACTAAATCAAGCTTAAACTAGTCTAGATTCCTCTTTAGAATTCGCATTTTGACCAGGAGGACACAAATAGGTACCCACAAATAGCAGTAAACAGTTCAATACAACATGTATAAGCCTTTCACAAGCATCCCACAATATATCATTGACTATAGCTAGTCCATACCACAATCTTATCCTCCACTGAATACCATACCTAACTTGTTAGAGAGTGATCAACCATCAGAGCGAACCAGCCCATTGAATAAAAACAGAAATACAGTCTCCCATCTACACACTGGCTGAACCAGAGTTTGATTTGACAGTCATCGGAGCTCCCAATCCTTCTTCTATACCGGGTGAGTCATAACATGACTAGGTCGCATGGCTGCATACTTTCACAGGTCTCACAAGAGCGAAGGAGTCCAGGCAAAAAGATAGATTTGATTCCACCATGTCAGTGACTTAGAATCGTCATGGCCATGCTATTACATAATAGTACAGAGGACGGGACAAACAGGGAAATGACAATTATGTACATATGGAACCTTGAGTACTATATTACATGCAGAACTTGGGACACTCGATCACATTTAGAGACTAGAGGAATGATTTGAACTCATGCCTCATTAGGGAAGTTCCAAATACACACCTGATCATCTGTGGTGATCCAACTAATGAGCCAACCAACAAATCTGTCCTTGGTGAACTCCTCTTTTGTGATTTGGGAATTCATATGAGCCTTTTCTTGTTTGTGAGTCTTCCAAATTGATTCAATTGCAATTTCCCAATTGTGCATTCTACATGCTTTGCGATATTCTTCTGAATGATAGGCTTCTAAATGCTTCCAGAGTGTTGTCATACTTGAATTCCCATATACCCAGGTATGTCCATCATCAGGTTTCTTTGCATTTGACTCCTTATAGAGAGTCCTGTCCATTGTTTACTATTTCCTCCTGGATCTGAGGTAAAATAATGCATACCTGCAAGATTTACATACTGCTTCCCCTCAGGCTTCTCCATGCCATGATTTGTATCACAGAAAGAAGTGGTCAATGTCCAAAGTTTTCACAGTTCCCTTTTGTGGGATCTTTGATAGATGATGGCTAGAAGGTGAGGCCTGAATGCCAAGTTGGGAGCCCCAGCCACAGGCTGGCAGTGGTGTCTGAGGTTGGACTGCTAACAATATTTCTTGTGAATTACCTGAATGGTGATTCTAGTAAGGATGTCCACAGAAGAGGGGGGACAGAGGACACAGACCAGAGTTCTCTGCCACATTCTGAGTCATCTCCATTTTGATTCCAATTGTTGAATTTGAAGGTGATGGTGAAGGTACTGGGGTAATTAATTGAGGATCAATGGCAAGCCTTACTTGCTTCTGAGCATCAGGTTGAGAGCCATTACTTGATCACTTCCGGTTTGACTATGGTTGCCATGGTCAGGTTTTGGTCAGGTTTTGCCCAATTTGGGCAAAACCTAAACCTGACCAGGTTCCAAAATCACCCATGAGGGCAAAACCTGAACCTGACCTGAGGTTCAGTCTCATTCAGGTCAGGTTCAGGTTTAAACCTGGTTTAAACCTGAAACCTGAGGTATGAGGGAAGCCAATGTTTTCAGGGGGTACTACAGAATATCTACACCCTCTGCTCAAGTCTCTGCCTCTGCCACTCCCTTTACATCCTGCTTTAGATCCACATCTCCTTCCTAACCCCCTTTCACTTCAAGTTACTGCTCACACATCTTCTGGAGATGGTATTTAGTCACTACATTCTGTCATGTGACTTGTGACCTGCACCAATTACCTCATTTGATGGCCAAGTCATGTGACTTCTGACTCCAGAACTATAGTCACATGTGTAAATTGCCAGATTTGGTGCCATAATAGTGGTCAATTTACATGGAATGGAACCTACACCCTACCTTTCAGGTTCAGGTTTAAACCTGGTTTCAGACTGGTTTTTGGATTCAGGGCAAGGGCAAAACCTGAACCTGACCTGAAGAAAATGAAATGAAACCTGACCCCAATGGAACGTGACCTGGGTCAGGTTCAGGTTTAAACTCAGGTTCCACAGGTTTAAACCTGAACCACAGCATCCATAGGTTTGACATGGTTGGAAGCTAAAAAAAATGGGATTAGGATTCTATTCAATTTTTTTACCCCATGATTTGCCACTGTGAGTTGGTAACAGGCCCATTGTGCAGCTTGTGCCCCACACTAGCAAATTCAAACCATTCTCACTAAGCTTACTATCTAGTACATATGAATCATGGAAGTCTTGACTCAAGTCGACTTCAAGTCAAGCTAATTCCTTTGAAGCCAAGTCTGAGCCAAAGATTTGTAACAAAAGGGCTTGACTTGACTTGAATTGAAAAGGATCCACTTTGGGACTTACACTGACTTAAGTCCAAGTCCATGGCATCACTAGAGTAGCCTTGAGGGTGGTGAGTCTGTCTTCACAGTGTCATATTTGGGCAAGCATGGCAGATTGGGCCTTGCCAATCAGATTGGTGCTGTCAGGCATACCAACAAGCAGATCTGCAAAATTTGTACTGCCATTGACAGGAATTTTGGCAAGTTCTTGAAGGAGCTTGGGCAGGTGGCCTGCTATCATCCAGGGGTAGTGGGGAACTGCCATGGACAATAGTGAGAGCTTGAAAGCATATACTTTCCATTCTGGGGTTTCTTCTCCCCAGATGGAAATTCACCAGTGAGTGTCCAGTTGACAGAGAATACAAAGGAGAAAGGCTCATTGTGGTGAGTTAAGGGGTCACAGTAATTTGAAATGAGCAATTTCAGTTCAGTAGTCCATCCATATCATGGCCCAACTATTGCTGGTATTACTGTACAGTTTGTTCCCTTTGTCACAGACATATCTCCAGCTTACTGAAACAAACTTGCCATATTTGGGGATTACAGAGTCAGACCGGAACCCTTCTTTTCACAGGCCCTTCTCTTACTGTGCCCCCATGCCCATTTGTTTTGAAGTGCTGAACTGTACTGTCTCCCTAACCACATGTTCTGATGACTCCAGCATATCCTCACAAGGACAATGCTACATCTCAGGTGAGCAATGTTCCATGGGACCAGGGCTGCTGGCCTTGCTGTCTTCAAACCATCTGTTGCTCCCTGGAATCTGGGCTGACAAATGATGTCTGCTCAGGCTGTCAGACATCCAATGTGAAGTGTGTAGGAGTTGGTGAGGAGTTTGTCAGGGTACAACCCACATAACTGAGCTAGTCTTCCACACTCACTGTGTGGCTTATACAAGGGCATGGGCTCAAAGTGAGTGGCCAAGGCAATAAGGCAGTGGATCACACATAGTGCCAATTGCAATCATGATGTTTCTCTCCTTGATTTATCATATCTGTGAGACACTTCCAGTTCTGTTCTCCTGTATCTACTCATAGATGTGATCTAGCATTCCTCTTGTCATCACTGTTGAAGCTGTGGCTGCTCAGGAGGCATTGGGAAGACACAGAAATTCTCCAAAGTTACTTACCAACTCTTTCAATCATGTGATGGACATAGCAAGGCAAGTGCAGGCCTTGGGGAGATTTGGCACCCCATTAACATCAATTGTAAACCATGTGTTTGCCACCTGCCGACTCCTGTTGCTCTGTGTTCCTCCAGATGGAGCTCTGTTGGCATCTCATCAGACAAAATGAGATTATCATAATGCATCCATCCTGACCACTGGTTTGCCTGTTTTATCCACATAAGTACTGTACATTTCTTATCCCATGGTATCTTTAACACAACCCCCCCCCCAAAGAGTACTTTGTCATACCTCCAAGTTACTGCTCAAAGGCCCCTTGGATGATGCAAGTGAAATGGAACAGGCCCTTGGAATTGTTTAGCCTGCATCACAGAGTTGGGGCAGTCCATTGAAGAAGCTAGAGGAGCTGCCAATGCAGGTCATATAGTGGACGATGTCAAATCCATTCTCTCAGTCAAGAAGACCCCAACATTTCATGACTGTTGTTGGAGGGATAAAATCCCATTATGTACATACCTCATCTGGGTCCAACTACCTCCTCAAATGAATCCAAATTTCTACATTTCTCATGTATCCACACTTGTTATTCCTTTGGCCTTCAAATAGCATGGATTCCACATCCCAGGAACCATGGTCCTTTTAATTTTCCTCCACCCTATATATGAGACAATTACTTGTCCATCCTTGGCACTTCAACAGGCCATCCAAATTGTACTTATTTCCAAGCCAGTTCAACCAGGCTATAGCAATTCAACTTGCTTACTTTTGTCTACCTATTGTATCACTATCAGGATATCCAATTGCCTCAAGGGTGATATTTGACCTTGGATTACATAACATGACTCCCACTTTGACATGCAGACTCATCACATGTTAAATAGGGGCTATTCCAATACTCTCAGGGAGTATTTCGCAAATATCTCCACCAATTTTGATTGGATCAACTCAGCAAAACAGTTCCCAGAAGGCTACGGTCAATACCTATCTAATGGTACCACACACACGTTTATCGGATGCGAACTTCATCCTCCAGGTTGATATTACCTCATGCTCCACACTACCCCTCAGTATTTCGCAAATATCTCCACCAGTTTTGATCTGATTTGTTAGGAATGACCACCCCTGGAAAAACACTGAAACTCCACATCGAATGGTACCAAGGGAAAAATGAGCAGATTAGAACTTGGCTTTCTGTAATTTAGTCTCCCCATGTCTCATTTCACTTTTACCTCTGCTTTTTATGATTACTAAAGGCAATTATGGTTCCGGAACCCTATATCCAATGGAGGGTACATCTAGGGTGACCAGTTCCACCCTTCCCCAAGGGATTTTGTTCAGTAGGAGAGGAGGAATACCTTGGTAAAGCCATATTCCCCTATTCTGACTTGATATTGGAATATCTCCTTCAGTTTTGAAGCTTTTGACTTTATTTCTTTTTCATCATTTTCACCTTAATCCCACCTTTCCGCCAGTGACCATAGCATTTTTCTGTGATGTATATTAAGCACAGGAGGTGCGAATTTCCATTGTCTTTCCCCCCATCCCCAGTTGAAAAGCTAGTTGAACTGCTGCTGGTGTTAGGGTAAATTCCACAACTAAACCCCCATTAGTCACACTTTTGATAGGCTCTCAAGAGGAGGACCTAGAGTGTGATTCCCCAATTTAACAACTCCTTCATTTATTGTCTGGATAGGCTCAGTCTATACAGGACAATTTCACCCATCCAGAGACCTCCCTCCCCTCAGACCCTAATGTTCAGATTGGCCCTGTGATCCCCTCTCTTTGTCCTCGTATCCATTTCGTGGACTGTGGCTGGATTCGACATCTGTTTCCTGCTTACACCATGACATAGTCAGAGGAGATGGAGTCGACATAGGCTTGGGGCCATGATCTAATGACAGTGGAACCCCAGAGCCAGGTATGGTCAGCTTGGCGCCAGAAACTTGTGAAAATGAGGCTACCATGCAAAACTTGGAGTTGTCTTTCCTGTCCACATCCAGTGATCCGGCTGGGACTGGGCCCTTGGTGTCTGATGATGGTGGAATTCCAGGGTTGAGTATGTCTGGCTTGGCACCAGAAACTCATGAAAATGAGGGAACCATGCAAAACTTGGAGTTGTCTTTGCTGTTCACATTCAGTGATCTGGCTGGCACTGGGTCAGGGTCTGACAATGGTGGAACCCTAGGGCCAAGTATGTTTGGCTTGTCACCAGAAATTCATGAAGATGAGGTAAATGAGGCAACCATGTGAAACTTGGAGTTGTCTTCACCATCCATGCCCAGTGATTTGGCTGGGATGGGGCCCCAGGTATTCGGGGATGATGGTCTCCACAGTCAGTCTCACCTTGCACTGCTGTCACATTGCTTCACACCACCTCTCCTTGGAGAGTCACCTGGCCTTTTCTCTCAGGCTCATGTTTCCCTGAGGGAATGCACTCTAAGGCTGAACAACATGTGCCAATTCCATCATTGGAAGATGTCCTGGGGGAGTTGCAAGGCTTTATTGCTCAGATTGATTGACTTACTGATCTCTTCCTGTTCTAACTACAGGTTGAATCATGCTATCAAGATGCAGCATCTCACCAGAGATGGACTGCCCATGTGATCAGTATGACCTTTTCCCCTTGATATTGCATGTCTGTTGTCTTATGATTGACATCCTTTCAGTTAATGACAGGGAGTATGGCTGGGGCCAAGGCTCTACCAAAGCACATGCACATGATGATGCAGCAGCAAAAGTGTTCAGTATATTGGGAGTAGATAGTATTGCCCAGCTTGAGAACTGAAGTGCCCATAATGGCTGGCATCTTCAATGGGTGTGCCACCATACTTGATGTTCTTGGACCTCATGTTCATGTGCATGCATGTTGTAGGAAAAGCTTGCTGGTGTGCCATCACCTACAACTCCTGTGTGGACAGTCATAGCCCTAGGTATGTGCAAAATGTGATCATATATCCCTCCATACCTGATAAATCTTTGGCTTAGTCAATGGGATTTGTTATGGGAGGGGCTACTCAACCTTCTACACATGTGCTCAAGCAGAGGCAGCCATGCAGACTTTAGATCACCTTAACTTTGCCACCTCAGTTTGAAGTTGGGTGCAATATGATGTGGTTTGGAAGGTGGATAGCAAAAATTGGGTTTTACAGCACTAGTTGAATTGATAGGGAATGTTTATTTGGTAAGATTCAAGAGTGTGCATCATGTGGCTGAAATCAACGCCAGAATGCCCATGGTGTTAACAAAGCCCTAGAGCACAGCCTGGTCAGCCATATAGAGGGGCCTTAAAAGGAGGGACACATTGATGATTTAGGTAGGCCTAAATGGCTGGAATTGAGGTTGATGTCAAGTGATGATCAAAAATTGAATGTTGATGATGGTAAACTACAATTTGACAATCTTTTGACATCAAGCATTGTCAAGTGCCTCATTTATTGGGACTTGTGCAAAATGTCTGTTTATCAACCACTGAGGCTGACCTCAAAAGGAGTACCATCAGAGGTCATTTAGCTGGACTAATGAGGCATAATTTTGTCAGATGTCAATTGACAATCCTCAAATTGACCTTACAGGACATTGGATGGGACCCAATATCAATACTACATGTATCATAAAGTGGGAAATGCCCAGATCATGGTGTAAATGGGGTTGGCAGATTTGGGTGAATGAGACAAATCCAATGAGCTCAAGAACATCCCAAACTGACAAGATTAATGATCCCAGGCAATGTTGAGTGGGAGCAGGGGAGGAGATGAGGAGCACTGAGGCCAAAAAGTATCAGAATTCCTTGGGAGTGGGGGCATTGGAAAGCTGCAATTCAGGTGCACAGAATGCACCCACACACAGCCATACCAACAACCCCCATCCCCCTGGAAGACCACTGGGGGGAGTGGGACAAGATTGAGGATAATGAAATGATAAATGCTTGGATTGTGGCATGAATAGGCTTGGTGGATTTGGGTGAACAAGACAAATCCAATGAGCCCATGAATCTCCTGAACAGACAAGATTTGATGATCCCAGGCAATGTTGAGTGGGAGTAGGGGAGGAGATGAGGGGCACTGAGGCCAAAAAAGTATCAGAATTCCTTGGAAGTGGGGGGTGTTGGCAAGCTGTGATTCAGGCACACAGAATGCACCCACACACAGCTGTACCAACAATCCCCATTCCCCTGGAGGACCACCTGGGTGGATTGGGACAAGATTGAGGATAACAAAATGAGACATGCTTGGATCATGGCATGAATAGGCTTGGCAGATTCAGGTGAATGAGACAAATCCAACAAGCCCACAAATGTCATGAATGGACAAGATTTGATAATCCCAGGCAATGTTGAGTGGGAGCAGGGGAGGAGATGAGGAGCACCAAGGCCAAAAAGTAGCAGAATTCCTTGGAAGTGGGGGAATTGGAAAGCTGAAGTTCAGGCACACAGAATCCAGACACAGCTATACCAACAACCCCCATCCCCCTGGAGGACCACCTGGGAGATTGGGACAAGATTGAGGATAATGAAGTGAAAAATGCTCAGATCATGGTGTAAATAGGCTTGGCAGATTTGGGTGAACAAGACAACTCCAACAAGCCTAAGAACATCCCAACCAGACATGATTTGATGCTCCCAGGCAATGTTGAGTGGGATGAAAGCAGGAGATGAAGAAGCACTGAGGCCATCCACTGAGGGTGGGGGCATTGAAAAGCTGTGATTCAGGAACCTAGCAGGCACCCACACACAGCCCTAGCAACAACCCTCATTCCCCTGGGCAATCACATGTGGTTATTGGGAAAGGTTTGAGCTGTTGAATTGAAGTTGTCTTGCATTCTTTTGAAGTAGGCTTGTTGGACAGCTGAGCTTTGGGCACACAGAGTGTGCCCACACTCAGCTTCTCCAACAAAGCCATGGTCCCAGTGGGAGCTGGGACCATTTTGTTTGAAATGAGGTGTGTGTTCAAACAGTGGACTCAAATGCTGGCAGTTTCCATAATTAGCAATGCACCCATGTACACAATTGAACAGCAATTTTGCTGCCACTCATGTCCATAATTTCATCATATCTTTCTTTCTCCCCTTTATGTCCATATTTTGATGTGCAGTATTCCTGTGTACATATTCCATACTACCACATATGTATGTACAGTATTAGCCTCCTGACCTCTCCCTCAGCTCTTTTTCCAATGTCCATTTAAATATGTCCCTGCAGCCAGGGGGCATGGACATTATTCAAAATGAGATATATATGTATGAGAAGATGGGAGGCCACTGGCAGCAGTTAGGACTCCACTCAGTGGTGAAGGGCCTTGTCACATGTCACACAATCCCATGACTGACTTTTGGATGGTTGTGACACATGGGGACCCAATATTAAAGCACATTTTAATCTGAGTGCCTCTAACCAATAGGAAATTTCAACAGTTCTTATATTGGATTTCTGGCATCCACATAGGGATGTTCCTTTCAGTGCTGAATATTCCAGAAATTAACAATTTCCTCCCCAGAGCCTTCCATGCATCCAATTGCTCTGGACCTGCACACATAGGATATCCAGATGCATTTATAACATCCCCCCAAATTTCATATTCATTACTGCAATATCTGATTTTCCATAATATTTTCAAGTTTCACTGAAATAGACCCTCCAGTTTGAGCACTTCCACAGTTCCAATCACTCTGATTTTTTGTAGGCCACACCTGATCACCATTTGTGGCCCAACCTTGAAATTCCACTCCATTCCAAGGACTTTTGACATGGGTCATGTGATCAAGGTTTCCCTCTCCCCCTCCTTCACTCAGTCATCCCATTTCCACAGAGTTAGGTGTCACCAGGAGTAGTAGTGCATGATTCAAATTTCAGCACATTCAATGGAATATTCCTTGACTTATTCAAGAAACATTCCAGACCCATTCAATTTGAGGTCAGAACTGCATATTTCCAAAATACACAGTTCTGACCTCAAATTGAATGGGTCTGGAATGTTTCCTGAATAAGTCAAGGAATATTCCATTGAATGTGCTGAAATTTAAATCATGCACTACTACTCCTGGTGACACCTAACTCTGTGGAAATGGGATGACTGAGTGAAGGAGGGGGAGAGGGAAACCTTGATCACATGACCCATGTCAAAAGTCCTTGGAATGGAGTGGAATTTCAAGGTTGGGCCACAAATGGTGATCAGGTGTGGCCTACAAAAAATCAGAGTGATTGGAACTGTGGAAGTGCTCAAACTGGAGGGTCTATTTCAGTGAAACTTGAAAATATTATGGAAAATCAGATATTGCAGTAATGAATATGAAATTTGGGGGGATGTTATAAATGCATCTGGATATCCTATGTGTGCAGGTCCAGGGCAATTGGATGCATGGAAGGCTCTGGGGAGGAAATTGTTAATTTCTGGAATATTCAGCACTGAAAGGAACATCCCTATGTGGATGCCAGAAATCCAATATAAGAACTGTTGAAATTTCCTATTGGTTAGAGGCACTCAGATTAAAATGTGCTTTAATATTGGGTCCCCATGTGTCACAACCATCCAAAAGTCAGTCATGGGATTGTGTGACATGTGACAAGGCCCTTCACCACTGAGTGGAGTCCTAACTGCTGCCAGTGGCCTCCCATCTTCTCATACATATATATCTCATTTTGAATAATGTCCATGCCCCCTGGCTGCAGGGACATATTTAAATGGACATTGGAAAAAGAGCTGAGGGAGAGGTCAGGAGGCTAATACTGTACATACATATGTGGTAGTATGGAATATGTACACAGGAATACTGCACATCAAAATATGGACATAAAGGGGAGAAAGAAAGATATGATGAAATTATGGACATGAGTGGCAGCAAAATTGCTGTTCAATTGTGTACATGGGTGCATTGCTAATTATGGAAACTGCCAGCATTTGAGTCCACTGTTTGAACACACACCTCATTTCAAACAAAATGGTCCCAGCTCCCACTGGGACCATGGCTTTGTTGGAGAAGCTGAGTGTGGGCACACTCTGTGTGCCCAAAGCTCAGCTGTCCAACAAGCCTACTTCAAAAGAATGCAAGACAACTTCAATTCAACAGCTCAAACCTTTCCCAATAACCACATGTGATTGCCCAGGGGAATGAGGGTTGTTGCTAGGGCTGTGTGTGGGTGCCTGCTAGGTTCCTGAATCACAGCTTTTCAATGCCCCCACCCTCAGTGGATGGCCTCAGTGCTTCTTCATCTCCTGCTTTCATCCCACTCAACATCACCTGGGAGCATCACATCTTGTCTGGTGCTGGAGGGATAAATCCCTACACCATAGAATCCTTATCTGAGGCCAATTTTCCATACAAACAAATGGATTGAATGTCCATCCTGTCCTTAATTTTCAAACTGTTCATTCATTGGAGAAACAGTCCAAATTCTACATGTCCAAACCCCATCATTCCACATTGTTCCTTTGCCTTAAGGGTGGAGAATTGTGATTATGTAATGATGCAGACTGTGCCTGGCCTTCATTCTGGACCCACAGACCCATCACATGATCCAGAAAGGGGCTGCACTACTCTCAAGGAGTATCCTTTACATTTCTCCATCAATTTTCATCAGATTGACTCGAAACAACAGCACCCAGAAAGATACAAATCATACCTATTGAACGGTATTAAACATGCAACAAACGGATAAAAAATGCGGTCCCTGTACTATTATCTTTCCATGATGCATGCTCTGAAGGAGTATTTCTCAATTTTAGAAGCCAATTCTTATTGGCTCCATTTGCGAGTACCACACCCTGAAAGCTGTTAAAAATGTGCATCGAAGGGTACTAAGGGCAAAACGAACGGATCAAAACTCCATTTTTCACAAGACAACCCCTTCCTCATGACTCCCCTCTTTCTCCACCAACACAAATGACAAATTGGTTCTGGACCTCTTAATTCCAATGCAAAGGACACTCAGGGCGACCTATTCCACCTTTCCTTAAGGGAATCTATCCAGTTTCAAGGGAGTAATGCCTTGTAAAGTGTTTTTTGTCTCTTTTTCACTTGATTCTTGAATATCTCCACCAGTTTTGAAGCTTTTAGCTTCATTTCTTTTTCATTATGCTTCCTGTATCTCCACTTTTCTTCCAGAATTTTTAATTGTGGTCTGGAATGTATATAAAGGGGAGGGGGCATGTAAATATTTGGTTTGTCCCCCTATCACAGTTTGAGGCACTGAAGTATTGCTGCTGTCTGGAGGAGATTTCCCACTTGTCAAGACTGTGTACAGCCGCATTAAGACTGAATAGTCAAGATGACAACTTCAGGGTGTGGCCTTGACATCTTATTTTGTGACACTGATCTATTCCCTTGAACAACCACTGTTCATTGGGATTTTCTATTAACCAGAAAGACCTTCATTTCTCCAGACCTAAATATTTGAATTGTCCCTGTGGCTCCCTTCTTTTGTCCTCTCCTCAATGACATGGACAGTAGTTGGACTGGTTCTTAACCATCCTGCTTACACTGGTTGGGCAGCTTAGGGCGACTACTTTTGACCCTTGAAGGCCCGTTTTTAAGGTTTTCAAACATACCCTTGAAGGGTTTCCTCATAGCAGGCCAGTACCTACTATGGTAGGTCATATCACTTGCTACTACTCCTAGAGCACTTGCTATGATGAATCAAACACTTGCTATGACCTATCAAACACTTGCTATGACCTATCAAACACTTGCTATGATGCATCAAACACTTGCTAGGATGCATCAAACACTTGCTAGGATGCATCAAACACTTGCTAGGATGCATCAAACACTTGCTAGGATGCATCAAACACTTGCTAGGATGCATCAAACACTTGCTATGACCTATCAAACACTTGCTAGGATGCATCAAACACTTGCTATGACCTATCAAACACTTGCTAGGATGCATCAAACACTTGCTATGACCTATCAAACACTTGCTAGGATGCATCAAACACTTGCTATGACCTATCAAACACTTGCTATGATGAATCAAACACTTGCTGTGATGAATCAAACACTTGCTATGATGAATCAAACACTTGCTGTGATGAATCAAACACTTGCTATGATGAATCAAACACTTGCTATGACCTATCAAACACTTGCTATGACCCATAGAACACTTGCTATGATGTATCAAACACTTGCTATGACCTATCAAACACTTGCTATGACCCATAGAACACTTGCTATGATGTATCAAACACTTGCTATGACCTATCAAACACTTGCTATGACCCATAGAACACTTGCTATGATGTATCAAACACTTGCTATGACCTATCAAACACTTGCTATGACCCATAGAACACTTGCTATGACCTATACAACACTTGCTACCACCAGTAGAACACTTGCTATGACCTATAAACACTTGCTGTGACCCAAAGAACACTTGCTATGATGAATCAAACACTTGCTATGACCTATAAACACTTGCTGTGACCCAAAGAACACTTGCTATGATGAATCAAACACTTGCTATGACCTATAAACACTTGCTGTGACCCAAAGAACACTTGCTATGATGAATCAAACACTTGCTATGACCTATAGAACACTTGCTATGATGAATCAAACACTTGCTACCACCAGTAGAGAACTTGCTATGACCCATAGAACACCTGCTATGACCTATAGAATACTTGCTATGACCTATAGAACACTTGCTATGATGAATCAAACACTTGCTACCACCAGTAGAGAACTTGCTATGACCCATAGAACACCTGCTATGACCTATAGAATACTTGCTATGACCTATAGAACACTTGCTATGACCTATAGAACACTTGCTATGACCTGTACCACACTTGCTATGACCTGTACAACACTTGCTAGGATGTATAGAACCCTTGCTGTGAGGAATCAAACACTTACTATGATCTATAGAACATATAACAGGGTGACTACAAACACCCTTCAAGGTCTGATTTTAGTGTATGAACCCCCCCCTCCCCCTTGAAGGGTATCTTGGTAGCAGGTTATCACCTGCTATTCCTGGATGCTACAGAATGACATCCTCTACCACCTGCTATGGTGGATTAATAGTACCTACTAATGGCTGGATATCACCTACTGTGAAATTCATAGCACCTACTAATGACAGGACTGTATATATTGCATATCACCTACTGATGGCATAATGGACTGACTGTGGAGTGCATATCATCTACTAATGGTTTGATATCACTTACTATGGAATCCAAATCACTATGTATTGCATGTCTATCCTTACTAGTGCTTTGTAATCATTCCTAATCTAATTATTCCCTAATTAGGTAATAAAATAATTATGTAATCTTACTTGTACCCAACTGGCCCTTTCAGCCTGCTTATGCACATGGAAGAAGGGGGGTGGCAGCTTTGAGACTGTGGGTGGGGACCTTGGGGGCACTAAGTGGGTGTGGGGGCATCAAGAACTTGGGGGAGGGGGCTGTAACAGGGAGACAACAGTTACTAAAAAATCAAGAGTGGTGCAATAAAGAACAGCCAGAGGCTGTCCTTTTCTGCATCAGACAATGATAACATACCTCACCACCACACCCCAGTCTCTAGTGGGGTGGGTGGCTTCTCCTGGGCTCTCAGTCTGGGATGGGGTGGTATTGAGTGGATTGAAAAAAGCTTCTGGCAGCTGCTGGCCAATTGACTTATGACTCAACACTCAACACTGGCAATTGCCTGGTTCCAACAGCATGTGACCTATGGATCAATGCCACACAGCTGTAAATAGAAATTACCTTTTATACATGTTAGATGGTGTATGCTTAGGGCAAAAACTAAACAAAGAGGCTGGTTGGGTGTGAATATCAGGTAATTTGAGAGAAAAATGCCCATAATGTAAGAAGAAGAACTCATATTGCATTGAAAATGAGTTCAATGGAAAGAGATGATCAAGGTGCATTGAATGGTGGTACCCACATCACAATCCATGCAGAATTGATGGCAGGAGGTTGGTGAGGATGCCAAAAACAGGAAATATGAGGCAGCTCCACACAGGGGGCACCAAAATAATCATCCTCAGAGATGAGGATAGAGCTCAATGAGACCAATATAATGGTACAAAAACAAAAGAAATTGGTCCATAAATGGGGGAGATATGGCTGCCAGCTCATCAAGGAGAAAAGTGCCCATAAAAGATGAACCACTGCTCCAATTTCATCACAACCAGGACCATTGGAAAGAGGGAGTCAAGGCCTTTCATTTAAGTCCAAAGTCAAAAAAAAAGTCAAGGGTTCCCCCTAGAATGTGATTCAGGGTGCGCCCAGTCAAAAGAGCAGCAGGATTGATGCTTGCAGGGTCACCACACAATTACAACAAATCCAGCCCCCAGATGCTGAAGATTAACCACCTCAAGTATGACAGAGTTGTTGCAGGGGCAGCTCAGTCTCCTCAGAGGTGGTGTCAAGTTGACACAGACTCAACACAGCCAAACAGCAGCTGGATTGATGCTTGCTGGGTCACCACTCAATTACATCAAATCCAGCCCCTGCATGCTGGAGGCTAACTGCCTCAAGTATGACAGAGTTGCCACAGGGGCAGGTCTGTCTCCTCAATTAGGAGACTTGCAACTTAACCGGTAAACAAAAACAACAGTCAATTAATCAAAAATTCACTGAAACCAAACCCGAACCGAGTGCCCTGACAATCCAAGGGTCCCCTCAAGTCTAGACCATCTCAAATCCATTCATAAAAGCACTTCTCACACAAAAATCCTCTTTCCCCATCCCATCCACCAACTCTAAAAAGAACATATGTCAAAAAACAACACAACTCATATAAATGCTTACCTAAAAGGGGGTAGAACACCATTGAATATGCCTACCAACATACTCACCAATGGCATTTCTGAGACTCACATGGAACTCCCATCCAACCTTGACAATGTATACATCCTGGACGATGCAACAGGATTCATGGTTTTCTTTGTACAGCACGTCAGGGACCAGAATGATCCAATTCTCAATCTCCACATCAGATGAAGGGGTTACTTTTGCCCCAACACAACAACTGCAGTCCAAACATATACGATCGCCCACCTCGAATCATATTGCGTAACCCAAGAATACTCCGATGACTCCGATTTTCATGTAAAGGTGCAGATAAGAACAGCTGTATATGGGAATGTCGACACAGACACGGTCCACCTTCCTATGTTCACCCATCACCCTCCTGAATAAACCACCATCGTTGTCATTGAATCGCCTTTAAAAATAAAAATCTTCCTCTATCACGAAAATGCCAGGCGAATGAAAAACACCATAAATGGAAAAGGAGAACATAAACAGCAGGTCTGGTCATGTGTCAAAACCAAATAACTGGATACAAAAGTCATCGAAAAATGCGGACCAAATGCCTTCATCCACAATTCTAAAAACTCCCACTACAACCTCAAAAAAGCCATGAGTTCAACCAGTATGTAAACACCGCGGTCATTAAGGATGTTCATTAAACATTCAGGAACTCAGGCGATATCAAGAACTCAGGCGATAATTCGAATTCGATGGATCAAATTCCTCTCTCATGTCAGGACTTTCAAACGTTGGGAGAAACTGAAATCGGCCTTGGAGTGTTAGTAACCAACCATGACTCACACTACCTGGCACTACGTGTAGGAGAATTTGGCATATTCTATCCTGATATCGAAAACAACACCGATCACTTCTATTATGCCTACTTGAGCCAAACCCGAATCAAGGACCTCAGCTCAGATGGTCACCTTCTCGTTTGAATCCACCTCATCCTCGTAGTATTTGGTGAAATGGATGATGAGTGCCCATACCCATACTTCACCCATGCAACCCCCATCATCGTTTGATCCTTTACGAAATAAAACACCGCCTCTGCCTGCACCCTGATGACATTGACATATGAGAAGATGACAGCGAAATATGAAGTGACCCTACCAATCAATGAAGGAATCCAAATCCATGGAAAGCCTAAGTGAAATTAAAATGGACACATGATCAATTGGTCTACAGATGCAAAAGTGACATAAAAGCAAATCGAACAATTATCCTCAAGGCACAAATCAAAAAGTGTTCACCATGCCATTGGAACTTCACACGATTGTATATTGGCAATTCGATTACCCATACCCCGAACCATTCACTCATCTCAAACCCCACATGATTATCCACTATTATCCAAATCCCCAAGTCGCATTTGATGGTGTTATAAAGACAAAAAGAGTTGACTGGACAACGTATGAGTTTGGAGAACTGCATAACAATCGACCCACGATACGCCATGATCTCGAAATCGAATTTGTCCTTCTCCGCATTCCAGAAAACACCACTGTACCTTGTCGAACCTTCTCCATGGATGCTCTTGACCTCCACCCTAATGATATCATCCAAAGTGGGTATTCGCTTAAAAATCCTAGGACAATACAAAGGAAAAACTATTAAAAACGCGGATATTAAAGACCCTTACCCAACAATAAGTGATTTCTATCACCAAATTTGAAGCATAAACTCGCAGGAAATCTCGCTTTGGTTCGAAGGATGGACATGGTGGTTCTACACAAGGAGGCACAATCAGATCTCAATCATATAACTGTGGAAAAAGGCAAATGACATTGCAAGGGGCTGCAATTAAAAGTGTTCACTATCTGTGGAAGATAAAAACATCCAGTATCAGAAAACACGAAATCACACCACTCCCAGCCTTTGGATGATCACATGACCAATTACGAAATTAATTATGGCTACGCACAGAAGTTGAATTCGTTCTATAACTCCATCAGTTTTGATTGGAGAGGTACACCCATATGAAACTTAGAAAGCTACAATTCACACCTTTCTAACGGTACCAAACACAAGTCGAATGGACCAAAACTGCACTCTCCAGGCCAATTTTACTACCAAAATCCGGGATTTCCAGTAAAAAACGAATTTCTCCATCAGTTCGCATTCAATCCTTTCGGAAAAACTGCGCCTCGAAAGATATAAAAAATCCGCATCCAACGGTACTGAGCACGCGAAGAACAGATCAAAACTGAGCTCTACAGAATGATATTACTATCAGAATCAACACCCATCAGTAAAAAATGAATTTCTCTGTCAGTTTACACTGGATCTGCTCGGAACCATCGCTCCCAGAAAGCTGTTAAAAATCCGCATCTAATGATACCAAGAACGTCTATTAAGGATGCAAACTGCTGTTTCTGCATCGAATCCCATCCCATGCACTTGTCCCCATTATCAACCAACAACAAAACACCTTAACCACTGGACTATGCTCAAATTAATCTCCAAAACTTGGAGATATCCTTTGATTTCACCTCCAGAATGCTCCACATGGTCAGTGACCACATGCTCCAAGCATTCCACATGCTCAGCAAATTGGTGACATCACCCCTCCTCATGATTCCTTTTGTTCTCTTTATGAATGACATTACTATGACATCACTCCTCATGATTTCTTTTGCTCTCCTTATGCATGACTCAGCTATGACCGCATTATTACATCATCTTGTTATTTTTCTTTTGTTCTCACCTATGACTCACATATGACTCACCCATGGGGGAGTCATATTTCTTAAACACAGCCACCTTCAGAAAGGTATAAAAGCTGGTAGATTTCCTGTAACCCCACACAATCATCTCCTCTCTGGAAATCATCACTGTCAACCACTGTCAACTTTTCTGCTTGCCTCTAAAGAACAGTCTATCTATAAGCCATCTAGAGCTAAGTCATCTTCAAGGTTGTTGAGACAAAGCCACTGGTAGCCCTCTACATGAATCACTAAAGCCAAGGATAGTTGCAGGACCTAAGGTTAGAGTTGCTGGACATCCAAGGAAAAGTAAGCATAATGAAATACATATCAGGTTTTGAAGAAAGAAGAAAGAAACATACTAACAAGACTAACCAAGCACTGACCAGTCTATAACCCACAGATATCCGCATTTTGACCAGGAGAATGTAAACAAGAATACACAAATATCAGTAAACAGACCAACACAACATGAACGATGTATAAGCCTTTCCACAAGCATCCCAGATGTATAAGCCTTTCTATAAGCATCCCACACGATGTATAAGCCTTTCTACAAGCATCGCAGACATATAAGCCTTTCTATAAGCATCCCAAATGATATATCATTGACTACAGCTAGTCCATATCCCTTCCTATTCTCCACTGAACACCATACACATCTTGCTGAGTGTGATCAACCATTGAAGCAAACCAGCCCAACGAATAACAACAGAAATACAGTCTCCCATCTACACACTGGCTGAACCAGATTTTGATTTGACAGTCATCAGAGCTCCCAACCCTTCTTCTATACCAGTAGGGGCAAGGCCATTTTCACCGTATTAGCATTTTGCTCTCATTTGTCAATAACAGTGCGAATACGCACTTCACCATTTGGACCAGGTTTCTTTTTGACAATTAACATCAGGGCTGCATTTGGTCCTACATGGTATTCCCAGTGGCCAGTATTAATCATGGCATCCCATTTCTTATTCCAAAGGGGTCGAAGAGCCTCGGGGCATGTGGACCGCCGGGACTTATAGACCTTGGTTTCGTCAATGAGTGGTATGGAATGGTTGATATTATGGAGGGGAGGAAGAGGGGTTTCCTCTACAGCCTTACAGAGATCAGCGCACTCAGTGCGGAGCTGTTGCTGCAGAGTTTCAATATTCTCCTTGATAATAGTGGCACGGCAAGAGGGGATGACAGAAATATCCTGGCCTCGTAGTGGAAGTGGGTCTGTATTCCCAATTACAAAGTGGGAGGGATTGGACCCAAGGGTAACTGAGTGTTGGTAGAGGAAAGGTGTGCCCAGCACAATATCATATGAGTCTAGGTTCATGATATCAAATCGTCACTGGATATGAATACCTTGCAACTCTAATAAGACACGGGTCTCATGGTGGATCAGGGACTGAGAACCTGTAACAGCTAACTGCACCGGCAGTGGGTTAACTAAGTTCTCAACAGGTAGCTTTAGTTGGTCAGCACAAGTGGTAGAGATAAAGTCCACTAAAGAGCCAGTATCAATGAGCACTTGACAAGTATGACCATTGATGGCCACCTTCACAACCATGGAGTTAGGTAATACCCTACTGATGTCTTTTGGGCAAGCAGTGTTTCGTTCAAGGGCTCTGTTAACAAGTTTGTCCTTACGGTGTTGGTGTTGTAGCATTTTGGTAGCAGCCATGATGTGAGCCATTTGTATTGCTAAGGAGCATTCAGACTGATCCATGTTCTGTAATGTCTTGATAGATACTGCATTGGTGCGTATACTGGGCTTAGCAGATCGGCAATCAGGGCAGTCTTTCTGGACATGGCCCACTTTTCTGCAGTCAAAGCAATGGTTTTCAGCGTGGTATTGGTCCATCTGGGCTGGAGTTAGGTGGCGGGTGTCTGCCACACGCCCTCCACTTGGTGCCCATGCTATGGCATATGTCTGGGATCGTGCTTGTGGTTTCCAGGAACTAGTCGGGGTAACCTGGGAGATTCCAGCCACTGAACTGGATGTTGGTTGTATGCTATCTGGTGGGCGTATTCCTTGCACTCAGCAAAGGTGCCCATGCTCTTGTTGATTGGTCCTCTGGTTATGCCGGTCTTCATAATTCAGCAGGCTTTGCGCAGACTCGACTCTCAAGGTGAGTGTTTCCAATTCTTCAATATCACCGATGTCAGGGCTGAACCCTAATTCAGATAATCTTATACAGTAGGATTGTCTTAAGCCTCACCAGCAACATTGAACCAGTTGCCAAGGTGTAATGTCTACAATCTGGGAGGCTATAATCTGGAGCTCATGTATGTAATCACGGACTTTCAATGCACATTGCTCATAACTGTTGAATTTATCTTGTTGCAGCTGTTGGAACTCTGGTGGGAAGCACCAGTCGAAAAGGCCCTTTGTAATGGTTTCCAAGTTCCATTTTTTGGGGTGTCTCGCAATGTACATTACATACCACTTTGATGCTTTTCCATTGAGGCAGTTTTGGATGTGTTGAGGTATTAGGTCCCTCGGAAACTTCATCATTGCATAATAGTTACTGACCTCAGAGATCCAGCTCTCGAAGCGGTCATAGTCAGTGGTGCCATTATACCGTGAAGGAGGTGGCAGTTTAGGGATAGAGCTGCTACTGTTAGAGTGCATAACTACCTTCCACTTCTCCTTCTCCAAGTGAGTGGATTGCTCATTTGCTTTTCCGAGTTGTAGTAGTAAGCTGTTGTTTGAATGGATTGAGGAGGCTTCACCCTCACCTCCTCTGTCATCGCTTGGGTCCTCTCTGTCATCACCTGGATCCGCATTTCCATCCTGGAAGTATGTTCCGAGGAAAGAGTTAAGTGGGACAAAGGATGATGCATGAGGGATGTGTGGGGTGAGGGGAGTCGAGTTTTTCTCTGGGTTATCTCTGGTGACTGTCATTGTTCTATGAGATTTCTTATGTTCATTTAATGCCTGAGAGGCCTTATGCTTCAATTCAAGATCATCTGGGTTAAGATCTTCGAGTAATTTATGTGCACGATCTTGGTCATACCTATACACAGGTGGGAGGACTATGTCCTCAGGGACACAAGATGGACCTTCACCATGACTAGAGGGGGTGGGAGACAGCAGTTGCTCTGTTCGTTCCTTCCCCTTGCTAGTTCCAGTCTCAGTAATTGTAATACCTTGCATCGTGATGTAAGATCGCTCAGAATCACTATGTGGTGTCCACAGGGCATTATCACCTACTGGTTCATGCTTTACTACATTGTTGCAGAATCGGACTATCCAATCAAATTCAGCATCAGGCATTGCTAAAATGTCCGTGAGGGACAGGTTCTGTTCATAGAACATTGAGTAGTCATCAGGTACTACATAAGTTGAGCATCTTTGACCATCTATGGTGGCTGCAGCATCAGATTCGTATTGTGAATCACTATATATAGATGGATATATGATAGGTACGCGAGCTTCAGCTCCAGCGTCTTCACAAGCTTCAGCTCTAGTGGCATCATCACTCTTGGTGGCATCACTCTTAGTGGCATCACCGGTAACTTCTTCAGCGGCATTAAATACACCCACAACAGGTTGATGGCCCGTTGGGTGCATAGGGGTGTCCAGACTAACAGGAGGACTCACCTTGATGTGGTCCTGGTTCACTACCGGGGATGGTTCCGAGGCACTCGAGTCATACTTGGGACCCAGGGTGTCGACAGAGAGAGATCGGCGGTTGGATAATCGCCGCCCAACTAGGGGTGTATAGTTCCTTCCAGAATGCATGATCATGTTGACAGTAAAACGGGAGGGAGGGAGGGTTGACAGTAGGGTGGCCAGTCCTAAGTCGGAAGTCGGTCGTTAAAGGAAGCTGGGGTAAGGAGTCAAAAAATGTGAGGGAACTGGGTCCAGATTGGATCTGAGTCACTCGATCTCTTCGAGAAAGCACTTAGAGTCATCTGAGGGGATGGGATGACTGACCAAAGCAGCTTGATTCGAAAGGGGGGAACTCGAAAAGATATCTACATACATCCAGTATCTAGCTAATATATGAGGGGTGGTCTTGTTATGTAATAGTGTGGTGCGGCTTTAGCCGGTATCCTCACAGGCTGCTTCCACGGCATCTTCCGTTATCTGATCTTGATCAGCAGCGGTGACAAGCGACTCAGCGTCGCTGAGTTCATTATTGCCTGCTCGTAACTGCGTACTGCATGCGGATAACGTCAGTGCAACTCATATTCACAAAGATAGCTATCGTGATGTCCCCGTATTCTGGCTGCATGATACATGGTGCAGGCGGTGATGTTCTCTTTAAAAGCTGGCTGTTCCAGCCTGAACTGTCAAAATCAGTAGTCAAATTAGGGTTAACTAATTTCTGTATCAGTATGGTCCTAGAGACCCTATTGTTTGGGATATCCAGAGGACATCCTATCAACACTCACAGGAAAAATTAAGAACCTACGACTTCCTAGGAGGTCCTGGGAGATCCTAGGAGATCCTGGGATATCCTGAACAATATAAAATAGTCATTATCACAGTACAACTTCATCTTGTAATTCCTGGGACATCCTAGAGGGACTTATCAAATTGGACTGACAACTATGTACATGTATGATGATGTTATCCAATTTTAAGTACGTATCTGTGCCAGGAAGGCATATGCCGCACTATGTTACTACATTATAGATGATAGCAGTGGGATGGGTGGAGGCTGGTGAAATGTGAGAAAGCGGAAGGGACGAGAAAGTAGGAGGTGCTCGGCTCATAAGGTAAGTGGTGGGTGTTGCGGATGTAACGAAGGGTCAGGGGGACAATTTGGGGTCCGAGAGGAGGGTGGGAAGGTTTGTTGATGAGAGGGTGTTGTCTGTGTGGAGGATGTCGCGCCAGAGTCGCAGGCATTCACGAGTGAAGCGCGTGCAGAAGACCAAAAAGTGCTCCAGGGTCTCACGGGCTCCACAGCATAGGCAGAAGGGTGACTCTGCATGGCCAAAGCGCTCGAGATAGTCGCGTAGGGCTATGTACATGTAGTCACTAAGCCCGCAATGCATCTTGGTCAATAGACTCTCCAATGGTAATGTCAAACTCGACGACAGGGTCTATTTCACCATCGACACTTTTTGATGAATCATCATCAGAGCTTTCCAAACACAAGGAACCTTCATTATCCTCGATTCAGTTTGTTTCCAAGTGTGGAAGAGTAGCTCAACAGCGGGGATTTGAATGATGGGGTCAGAGAGTTGGAAGGATCCAAGGTTGGACGTGTTCGGACATTAGGGATGCTGTTGTGGTCTGCCATGCAGCTCCCAGCTCTTGCAGTCATGCAAACTTCGAAGCGATAGCATGGTTCAGATCTGGATCTGATAGAAGTTAGTGAATACGTAGTTCTATAATGGATAGTGATGCACCAGTCATGTACAAGAGGGCATATTGATATGCAATATATTCTTCGCAATACCAAGTTTGCATGGAAGCCAACTCTTGCTGGCATCGTGCGATCTCCTCTTGACAATTGACCATCTCTTGCATGAAGCAAATACCCTTGCAGATGTTTTCATTCCTGAGCCAAGGTGGAACCCGTCCACCGGATTTGGCAAGAGCGTCTTCGTCTATGTCAAAATCCAACCAAATATCAGCATCAACGTCGAGTCTATGTAAGCCTTTGGGGTCAATTGGTGGTGGCACAACAGCATGCGGAGTGGGTTTCTTTCGAGAGATGAGCTTCTTCTGCAGCCAATTGAATTGTGTCATGAGCTTGTCGACAGTGGGGCTGCACTGTTTAATGGCTTTTTTGGCGTGTTCTCATGTTGCATGGTCTATAACAATTCTTCTAAGGGGTCATAAATACATGGATATTGCTGGGTCTAAACTTACCCATAGCTTGTGTACGGACTGCGCGGTCAAGGTTTGCAACTTCAAATTTACGTTCCCGTATTTTCAAAATAATCTGATCCTTGAGAGCACACATATTTAGTTGAATGCTGAACCAGTCATCCGTTTTCATCTCTTCAAGCTTCGCAGCATTGGTTGGATCGCCAAGATTCAATTCGGTGGTTTTGGATTTAATCTGGGTTTCAAGCCGAGTGATAGCTGCATCCTTTGCTTCCAAAGCACTGATCATATCAAAACGAAGTGACTGAGTCGTTGCTGAATCTTCGTCGTCTTCATATATTCTTTCGAGTTCTTTTACAAGGTCTCCTTTTTGATCCTTGAGTGTCTCGACTTCATTTGTGAGTTGGATTATGTGGTTCACAATAACGACACCCTTGTTCTTGGATTGTTCTAGTTACAGCCCATGTCACCTACATAATCCGATGAAACACACAGGACAACTTACTTTGGATCGGTCGACTCTGATATGCTCGTTGCTGCTCAAACTGACCCCTAAGGTATTCTTGACTGTACCCCAATGCGTCAAATTCTGCTTTTGCCAAGCCCAAATGAGCTTGGGTTTTGTTAATTCAGTCTCGCAGTCGCTTGCAAAGGGATAGAGTTTCCTCAGAGTCACGCTGCTCGATCTGAAGGTCGAGGATAAATAGCCTCCTGTGATACTGAGGAGACGTAAGAATTGATATTTGGTGTCAAGTGTATTTACGTACCCCAGTTACACGAAGGACTGGTATTAATTTTCTGAGACATGCCCAAAGTCACTCGCACCCCTCTCCATCCGACAGACCCCATATCTGGGCTTTTCGTGGGTGATACCACAACTGGCACACCCACTGGTGCCCGTAAGCATGGAACACGGAAGTAGCAAACTGAAGGCGAGGTAACCAGACGTCAAGGTATTTCCATTTGATCAGCGCATGGTGGAACTGGCAGGCAATATCATAAAGCAGTCCCACCTGCCAATGGCAGGGTATCTCTTTCATGAGCGCATCAATCAATGCAAGAGCATAAAACTGCTTTTCGCCTGCTGTCCACATGTTTGCAAGGAAGAGAACATGATCATGACGACATAGCAGACCCATCAATCCAGTATCGGAGAAGCGAGTACAGGAGGCTTTGATGCGATTCTCATCAGCAGCGATAAACGAGTCCCTGCACTGCTGCAGTGCAGAATTAGGGACATGGAGGCCATCCTCACACCTATCACCCTCATCGGCCAGAGAGGTGCTGGGACGCGGACGCTTTTTCCCAACGTTGGGTCCCTTAGCAGAATGGATGGTCTCGACTTTGGCTTCCCACTCTTGGAGGAATTCATGCGAAAGAAAAATCGTGTTCGCAGAGAATATGGGGGGATCACTGGCTCCTTCCATGCTGTCATGGCCTTCATGACGGTCATGATCCGTGTTTCGTTTTTGTTGAAAATTACCGTCAATGCAGACAATGAGATCGGGTCTAAGGATAGATTCAATATTATTACTCAAAATGTATTAAATTGCTCTCACTAACATTGTCATGCCAAGAGATGACACAAAACCACCACCAAAACACGCCGCACATCGTGTCCACAGGTACACACTGGGGCGTTCGAATGGCTCTCCTGGTTTTTGCACCGGCAAATGGCCAATGTTACTCTGGGCATTGAGATAATCGCGTTGAAAAATCAGTATTTTATCATGAAGTGGAGGGAGTCGCTCAAGAATCAGGGGGATGAGATCAACCAGTGGCACTTCAGGTGACGAAACTAGGAGTGTGGTCCAGACTGCTTCAATAGATTGTGACATTTCAGCACGAGCCAAACGGACGAGCACTTGATAGTGAGCAAGTGAGTTTGCAAAGCGACGCTGCAATGAATCCTAACACCAGGAAATAAAGCATCCACTGAGCATTATGTTACAGCACAGCCATGGCTCTCAGACATACCGATGTATGGAGCAGGTACCCACCCTTCCTCAAAAAACCAGAGAGATTTGAGGCCCATGCACGCTCATTCGGAGAGAGATGTACAAATAGCCCAGCAGTGAATTCCAGCATGTCAATATTGATGGCAAGCGTGGGATGGACTGGTGCGCATGGGAAAAGCCCACGTTTGACCAACTGTGTTGCGGCAATATTACATGCGCACACCTCGAGTGAGATGTCTTCAATCCCTATGTTTTGTAGTCAGCACAGGACAGAGAGTTAATTGAATACTGTACTCATCAAAAGTGTAACAATCTCCCACGGCCAAACTGAATTAGATCAAATACCATCTAATTCAGCCACCAATTCAGTTGGGCCCAAATGTGACGTGACAAATTGTTATACTTATGATGAGTACAGTATAACGTATGATCAAGATAAACACAAGTTATTTGCAGAAGTCGTTTAATGCAGCGGCACAGGAAATGATTGGTCCTGTTCCCAGAGGATAATATGACTGAACCAGATTGGATGATCCGTTCATATGCCATATAAGGTTGGATAAGGGCTGGCAGAACTTCCTTATTCCATCGTCGAGCGGCAGCAAGCTTATGCCATGCATGTCAGGACTGGCAAGGTGAGAGAATGGTTGGGGGTCTACTTTCTTTGACTTCCGGTGGTGGACGAGGGATGTCGATGCGCATAATACTTTCAAAAGGTTCCTCAAACTGCAAGTGTGGGCTGCCAGGACAATAATTGACTCCAGAAGACTTTGATGAATTGACCAGAGAGTCTGCCCCGACATTCTTCTTATTCTGTATGACCCGGCTTGCAAGTCTGGAGATGCTAGTCTGCGGCATGTAGAATGAGTGTGTGGTAAACTACATCAGGATTAGCCGAAGGAAACAATGAAACTAATGACAAGTGTATATAAAAATGAGATGCTACAACAAGGAATCAAGAGACATCCCTGGCTGAATATAATATCGAGGGAGAGGGAGCTTTGTTTCTAGTTCCAGCTGCCACATACCATCAATGAAACCAAAGCGCTCATGATCTCACTGGACAATGCCAACTTTAAATCCATATTCCTCAACAGCCCATAATGCAATAGTTCGGATTATTGTGTCGTAAGGTCCACTGGTTCGATACAGGGGCACCACAAATTTGCGTGTGATGTGGCCTGGAAATGATGCAACGTGCCCATGCATCATCAAAGCTAGCCGGTACCAGTGAATCGAGTGTGGCATGGAGACTAGGTGTGTCTCTAGGGCTTTATGTAACCACACCGGCGAAAACTCAACAACATCGAGCTTGCGAAGGTGAAGTCGATGTGGAGGCGGGTTGAGGCTAGGGTGGGGTGCTGGAAGAGGGGGATATTTTTGTTGTTTGAGAAACTCGTACTTCCAATTTCTCCGAAGCTCCCCACTCCCTGGTACAGACATGTCAATTAGGTGGAGCTCTGTAACAGGAGGGGCACATTTAAGCATCTCCTCGAGTTCAAAGACTGAGTGATGGTGGGCGTAGGCTTCAGCAATGTATGTAGGCGATATGGCATAGCGAAATGTGCTGAGGGAGATAGTGGGAGATTCCTGCATGTATTCGTAGATATCGTATACTTGGCTGACATCAGAATTGAGAATGTTCCACACCTGGTTCATCCAATATTTGGATTTGAATGAAAGGATGACAGGCTTATTCTCCGCAGGTGGGCATATACCAATGAGGTGCTGCGGCCTGAATCTTGTGAACCACTCTGTGAGAATGAAGGAATCACGAGTTGGGCCAATGACTGTGAGAAAATGCCATTTATTGATCGGTATGGGCAGATCTGTCATCAGTGGGTGTTCAAGAGACGGTGGTGTTCTCTTTGAATTGTCATGGGCAAGAGGGAGGGAATTGGATAACTGTTGGAGATACGATTGGCCTGTGAGTACGATGCGGTCCACAGTGAGATGAAGAACCAGACACACCATAAGCGAACCTGTTTCTGGCGCATTGTCCATGATGCGGTTCCCAAATACCTGCTCGAGGCTCCGCAGCAGATTGATATGATCATCCATACCATCATTGATGATCCGGAAAACAACGTCCTCGATTGGGGGCTCAGATTCGTCATGTCTGGGCATAATCATCCAGTCCGAGGGATGTCGTGTGTTAGCAGCAACATGTACTCGAACAGTTAGGACGTGAGCCAGGCCCTCGAACGATTTAAGCACATTTTGCTCTTCGATTTCATGATTCCCCAGCTGATAGCCATTTGGGAGAGAATCAAGCCGCCTCCATACATCATCCTTGACGCAGAAAATGGGAACGCCATCTGCCATAAGCTCCTGAACCCATGGTGTCTGCGGGAATGGGTGCTCCAACACTGTTCCGACCATACTGTCATCTATGCCATAAATGAATTGATGTTTTCCTAGAACCTTGCGAAGGGTCCGGTGGAAATACAGTGTGCAGCATGCAGCGACCTCATATGAATAGCGCAGAATATTGTGGATTGCTTGTCGAGCAAGAGAGATATCACCATAATCATACTGAAGGGCGACTTGGAGGGACGATATATCACCTTCAAGTCATGGAACAGGGTCAACATTCCAGAGAGCACCAAGCAATTTCCATGACACGAAGGAGTCAAAAGTTTTCTGGGAGAATTCGACAAGATCACGAACATATGAGATGTCGAGATGAAACCCAGCATCTTTGGGGATGATTCGGGGATCATCGCGGGAAAGGCAAAATTGTGGATCAGGTCGTCGTTTGATATATGGCAGGTGGGGATATTTGCGGGAATATGTCGTGGGGTATTGGGTGTAGTCGCGAGGATCGAATGGTATGCTAGTGTCCTTCCAGGAGTATGCTGCCCAGGATTCTTGCAATCCACTGGGTTCGTTGTCATATAGAGACATGGACGTGACATCGGGGGATGTAGTGGCACTGCAGTCAGGGTGGCCAAGAAAGACGAAATCACACATGCTGTTTGTGTATACTAGGGCCCACGCGATTTGGAGGTAGAGGACTTGCACGCCCGGGGCCTTTAGACTTTCTAGCCCCGAATGAGTCCCCATAGCATAACATGATTATCGATAACACCACCTTACCTTGATGGTGCTGAGTCGAAAGCCTTGTAAAGTCTTGAGATGAAGGGTACGCAGAGGAGTTCGTGCCATATTCTGCCTTCACCAGTCTCTGGTCTTTATCCCATGTCATTGCAGAATGGTTTGCCATGGATGAAGCTGGGTCTGGCTCTGCTCCTCGTAAACGATTATATAATTAGGTCGTGATGGTTGGATACCATTTGCATCCGGCTGCAGGTCATACGGCGACTGGCAGATGCATAGAACACATCTACCACTTGCCACACGGCTCTAGGACATTCATTTCTATATAAGAGATGATTAAAATCACCTTATATAATCTGTTCACAGCAGCATTTGTAAATTTAAGCTTGATGAGAAGACAGCGAGATGTTTCCGCTCTCCTTTAGGTCAGTAGTCATGGATGACCCGTACTCCAGCATCCAATTGGCTGCCTTCATGTTTTGTTCTTGGTGTTTGAAATTTTCCCTTGTTATTCCCTTAATTCTCGATACTGTGTATAGCAGGGGCTCTCATAATGAGCATGACAAGCAAATAGCATCCATAGGTTATAATCTCCCCCTGATTACTAAGCGAATGAGCAAACGATTGGCGAGAGCCCGTTACTCAGATGAACAGAGGACAGTGACAGGAAGAATACAGAAGATCCCTGTTATTTGGGCAAGTCTAAACCTCTTTTTATAGTGTCAGGTTATGGTCTTAGCAATATCGCATGACTTTATGTAATTCCTGTCACGCCCGGGATCTGGCGATACGATTGGAGACTGCTAAATAGCAATATAAGGCTGGCCACTGATAGATATGCTGGGCCCTACTCCCAGAAGAAATGCTGTCTAGTGTCTGATCTGAGCACTGTAGTTGGACACTCTTGGCCTCCCCATTCAATGATCTTGACCACCCCATTGGTCTCCTGCTGAGTTCCCACTCACCCATATGCATCTGGGAACTCAGGTGCGGGCGAGGGAGCTCTAGGCATCACACTAGCTCATTTTCAGTGATTTTGGGCCCTTTTCTTGGTTGTGACAGCCAGCTCACTATGTGACGCATGACGACGGGCCAATATGATACTGCCGACGCATGACATATCATTAAGACCGCAACGCTACAGTAGTATTTACAGAGGACACATGAAAAATGGGTAGACAAGAGAAAGAGGTGTTCAAGTGCCATTGGTGCCGGTGAGGAAAGAGGTGAAAATATTCCCGGTGAACGAGATCTAGTAGATTGGTGAGTTTGTCCACATAGCCATATAGGGGTCGTGCTTGTCACAACCAGCCGTTGCTGTTAACAACATTGGCCCAGTGCTGGGCATTTCTGCGTGGTATCACTATACAAACACGAAATTTCTCTCAATCCATTCTCGGACCAGTTGCAATATAGTTTCAGCAGCTAGGTGCGAGGCACGAGTACCTAGCTGCAAGGCTAGATAAGATCTTTTAAGGAATAAAGTGAAATAACAATCGTATTACATAAGACGATTTCCTCGTGCACAGAGTCATCACACCACCACACTCCAGGCCCCCCCTTGTTTGCCCCCCCTTGCTCGTGTCGTCAAGCATCCCTTTTCTTCACCCGCCCACCTCCCTTTATTGTCACTAAACCTAATGCGCCGAGAACAGGGTTGCATAGCCATGCTCCTTAATCTGCGCTCCGAGTTCCGAAGAAGGTCTTTCATTTCTGAGAACGAAGTGCTAAACGTTAGTGCTCGACGTTCTTGTGCTTACATAACTCAGACCCTCTTCGGCATTCTCCACCCACACTAAGGATTGAGCGTGATCAAGGTTTTAAACTGCAGAGCAAGCTAAGCAAAGCTTAGCGAGTTTAATCCTTGATCTTATTCCCTCAAAAGATCTTATCTAGCTGTGTGACCAATAGTTTCCATCTCTACCACTAATGAAGGAACAACGCCATAGCATTATGTAATCCAATTGTGATTGGTCAAGAGACTGATTAGATCAGTCTACTTCGAGCTCTGAATATTTAGGCTCTGAATCACTGAAACCCACCATATTTTATCAAGACTTGGAAACAAATTCACATTAGCACTGCGCCTTTGCTCATTATACAGTGTCAGTTTGATGGCTTGGTCGGGGACTGGTCTCGAGTCTAGTGAGGTGGTACTAATTCTAATCGTGCATTACTCCACATTTTCAAGGTTGAACTTTCTGAACTGCAGTAAATGAAAAAGTGGGATTGGATTGAGAACTAACACATCTATATTTCCATGGACAAGAACTCGATAATGGCTGCTTTAGCTACATCAGGAATGCGCTCAATCCGGCAGTTCAAAGCCTCAACAGTCTGCTTGAGTTCAATGTTCTCTTGCATGAGACGGTTGTTGTTATCAATCGCCTCACGAAGGGCGCTCTCCAAAGCCTCGCGCTCAGCCTCATTAAGGGCAAGCTGAAGGTTGAGGGACTGGGTAGCGGGGTGACGGGTAGGAGTCAAAGGCGTGGATGCTACAGAAAGGAGTCAGAAAGGACAACCACCATCGAGTGGAGGATATACTTACTAATCTGGGAAACATGTGTCGGGGTCTTGGGTGTGGTAAGATGTAAATTGGGTTGGTCCTGATCGATAGAACGATTGTTGCCCGACCACACTGCAAATGGTGAAGTGGAATCATTCAGCAGCAATAAGGATATAGAAGATTTGGGAAATACCATACAGAAAAATTTACAGTGCTCGTTGTCTCCCCACTTGGAACATCCCCAAAATCCTCGGCCAGGGTTTTGGGACTCAACCCAGAATATCGATGTAGTGCTAATGAGCAGTCAGGAGACACATGAATTGTTTGGTTGCTTGAGAACAAACATACCTGCCAGGTCTCCAGGACAGTCACAAAGAATACAGCCATCAGAAGAAAGAAAGATGGTTTTTCCACGTACGGTAGTCTGGGAGCGAGTCATCATCTGCTTTTGTGGAGGGGGGAGTTCTCACCTTGATCAACACATCACCTTATACTCCGTTATTTGATATAACACAATAGATATAGGATATCCCAGGATGTCCTAGGTGATCACAGGATGTCCTAGGATGTCCCTGTCCGAGGTAATCCCATGCCCAAGGCGATTTGCATCCGGCAGCTGACGGGTATATAAGTCAAGCAAATTTTCCTTCCGCCTCCCCGCTTCTTCACCCCCCACTTCTTCCCTTGTTCCTTTGCCACTGTAAGTCGTCCCTGCTCCATCCATACTCAGTGCATGTCGCAGGTCTGTCAAAGATCTGCACATTACTGATATGGTGCATTCTTGGTGGTTAACCAGTCACTGACATTACCTTGGGATAGTGGCTTGGTCGGCAGTGTCAGTCTTCGATTCATAGGTGATAGGTGAGCTTCGTTTCTAGACTGTATCACTATGTGCACGGATCATGTTGAGGCATCGCTGTGGGCCTCACATGTCCGTCACATGGTGTGGCAGAAAGGTTTGGCGCACTCGACTAATGGGACTTTGTTGATTCATAGGGTTTGGCCTTCTTTCGGGGTTAGATACTGTGGTGAGTGGCCACTTCCCATGATGTACATGTAGACTGTGGTGAGGTATCCAGCACAGACCTCTCACGGTCTATTGTACTGGTTGAGGTTCAATGCTCAGCATCTGACAATTGCTGGGGGCCACGTCATATCGGACATCAGCACACTAGTAAGCTCTACATCTTCATACATGATTGCGCATGCGGATTGTGATGAGGCATCGGTCCGGGCCTCTCATGTCCTTCGCGTACCCATATGATGTGTCACCTGCACTTACATCAGTGTACACATAGACCGTGTTGGGGATCGGGTACGAGCCTCACATCTGTTCTAATGGCCGCATGAGGTCCAGTATCCGATGTCTGAAGATTGCTTGGGGACAGGCTGTTTGTTGTCTCATTAGATAAGAGGTGAGTCTCCATAATGCTGCATGCGCACAAACCATGTGGGGGTCCATATTGGACCCTACATGTTTATCGCAGGCAGTACTGTAGGGGAAGGTTACGCTGACTGCTTAGATATCAGGCTGGTAGCCATTAAGGGTCTTGGACTTCGCTCGGGTGGTGAGTACTGATTGTCGCTGAGTCAACATACGTGTGGATTGTGATGTGGCCTCTATCATGGGTCTCTTATGTCCACGGTGTGGCACCGTGAGCGTGGGCAGGTGCTGATCCAAAACATTCTTTTACAGTGTTTTACTTCATCTTCTGGGAGGTGTCAGTTTAAGGTATGGCTATTGCTTTGATGACAACGTCTTCAACTAACATCAGATTTCATCTAGAAAAATGTCTCAGTATGAGCAGCTGGAGCAAAATGTTCGGAGTTTAATGTTGACAATGGTATGTCTGTCGAAATCATTTCAGTGTTGTACAGTGTAATAATATCAGTTCAGTCACAGGCTCCAGAGGGCGGTGATCGGGCAGGGGCCCCCTGCCTTCTGGTTATCACAAACATTCCTTATACTGGGGACAGTACGCTGTGGGAACTTCATCAGTTGGGCCAGGATGAGTTAGTGGTGCGTGTGTGACATTTGTGATGGACTGGTTCGAGAGGGTGGGGTTGGGGCTAGAGGGTATTTATACGGCTGCTTTCGTGAGTACTCAGGTCAGTGTGGTGAGCTACAGTGACTGATGATTCATGGTAAGCGAGTGGAGGTCATAGTGGAGGTCGCTTACAGCTCCCCGAACGATGTTCGGCAACACATCGGAGGCTACTCGCTCTGTCCGCTTGCGAGGGGCTATCGGGGTGGTCGGCTGTGTCATATTTATGAGGCTGCTCACAAGCGGCTATCTGATCTCGATGCTGGTGAGTACAGCCTGGTCAGCCATATAGAGGGACCTTAAAAGGAGGGACATATTGATGATTTAGGTAGGCCTAAATGGCTGAAATCAGGTTTGATGTCAAGTGATGATCAAAAAGCTGTACAGCCAAAATACAGCCAATCCATGGCTGTACTAGATTATTTATTTATTTATTATTATTATTATTACTACTATTATTATATACATATCATGCTATATACATTATCCCCCCCCCCAGGGGGGGCATGGTTCCTGCAGGTCACGCACCTGCATATACCCACCACACCTGCCACAGCAGGTGGGGTTCATATGCCCAGGTCAGGGCCAGTTCCATTTGGCACTCCCTCGAGGGTGCAGGTTTTTGTTCATGGGGCCTCGTTTGCGGTTTTCGTTTGCGGCGTGTTATTCGGTGGGTTTGTGGTTGGGGTTTACGTGGGTTCTGGTTCAGGATCTAGAGAAATTAAAAACGAAACATTAGTTTAACAGTAATGCAGCGCAAAAAGAGCAGCTTACACTGCTCTTTTTGCGCCACAAGAGTAAAAAAGAAAAAGAAACAGAAACATACCTTGCAGTACCTGACACCCGCTGCAGCGGGTGTGGGGTACTGGGGCCCTGTACTCCGGTTCGTACGTACGGCAGGTTGTATGGGCGGTTTTTGTTTGTGGGGGGTTGTTTGCGGGTTTCGTTCATGGCACATCATTCACGGGTTTCGTTCGCAGCACATCGTTCGTGGGTTTTGTTCGCGGCGTGTCGTTCTGTGGGTTTATGGTCGGGGGTTCGGGTGGGTTCTGGCCAGGATCTAGAGAAATAATACTAAGTTAGTAAAAAATGAATGCAACGCAAAAAGAGCAGCATACGCTACTCTTTTTACGCCACAAGAATAAGAAATAAAACAATAGAAAATACCTTGTAGTACCCCACACCCGCTGCAGCGGGTGTGGGGTACTGGGACCATACTCCGGCTCATGTATGGCGGTTTGTGCGGGTCCCCCCAGGACCCCGTCATTCGGGTGTTGATAGGCGGGGTCAGGAGGGGGGGGGTTGCGTCGGTATTCGTTGGCGCGAGAAGTAAAGTCCTGTAATAGAAGGTTATAAATTAGTTAAAAATTAAATACCACACAAAAAGAGCAGCTTTCACTGCTCTTTTGTGTGGCTGTAGGTAGTGGGGGCAGAGGAACTGACCTGATATGGAATCACACACCCGCCATGGTGGGTGTGTGATTCCTGGCGCGTCATTTGACGCGGTCACGTCCTCGTTTGGCGCAGTGCCATATATCGCGTCGTTGGCACGTTGCTGTGTCACATTGCCGTGTGTCGCACTGCTGCATCGTACTGCCGTGTCGTGCTGCCGTACGTCGCGCTGCCGTGTCGCGTTCCTGTACATCGCGCTGCCGTGTCACGTTCCCATGCATCGCACTGCTGTGTTGCGTTCCCATGCCTTGCGCTGCCGTGTCGCATTCCCATTTGGGCTCTCATGCATTGGGTGAGGCCTCAATCTAAAATAAATAAAGGTGCGTTAGTAAAAAATTCCAAAGCAGCACAAAAAGAGCAGCTTTCGCTGCTCTTTTTGTGCCGTTGTATCTACTAGGAAAAACACTCACCTTGTCGCACCCGCAGCAGCGGGTGCGTGGTCATGCGCTTGCCTTTTCAGGTGGTTGCTTGTTGTGGTTGCAGAGATAAAAAGCAAGATAGATTCAATGCCGGCAATTGCCGATATTCAAGAAGCGCCCAAGTGCTGGCGCTGCAAGCACAGAACACAATAGTAGCAACCATGTATATGTGAAATAAATACTATATAATAAATATTTGCCCAGGAACACCCGAAGAATACATTGATAATGAGTCAGAGCTCAATAAGGCATGAGATGGCTGATTGCAGAGTGGATTGGGCCACTTCTATGCATCAGAATTGGCCTAAACTTAAATATAGTAATGTTATATATAAAATCTACATGGGCGATTGATTATCTCGGATGATTCTCGCATTTTTCAATTTTTCACACCTTCAATTCCCTATTTAGGGAATTGAAGGCGTGAAAAATTGAAAAATGCGAGAATCATCTGAGATAATTAATCGTCCATGTAGAGTGTATATATAACATTATTATATTTAAATTTGGGCCAATTCTGATGCATAGAAGTGGCCCAATCCACTCTGCAATCAGCCATCTCATGCCTTATTGAGCTCTGACTCATTATCAATGTATTCTTCGGGTGTTCCTGGGCAAATATTTATTATATAGTATTTATTTCACATATACATGGTTGCTACTATTGTGTTCTGTGCTTGCAGCACCAGCACTTGGGCGCTTCTTGAATATCGGCAATTGCCGGCATTGAATTTTGCAACTGCACAGCCACACCCAGCAACAGAAAGGCGACCACACGACCAATACAACAGCAACAACAGCAACAGCAACAGCAACAGCAGCAGCAGCAGCAGCCCTAGCGCATGACCACGACCACACCCGCTGCGGCGGGTGTGGTTGTATTTAAGGTGAGTCTCCCCCCCAATAGATACAGCCGCGCAAAAAGAGCAGTGAAAGCTGCTCTTTTTGCGCTACCTTACTGACCCCCTTCCATTCTAGGTCATGCCACGGAGTCAAATGAAGCCCCCAAACGATGAGGCCCGATTGGCCAGGGCCCCAGCGGAAATATGCAAAACCACACAAAACAAAACAAAACGAAGCCAAACAAAACCACACCCAACCCCCATGCCAAACCCAACGAAACCATGCCATGCCCAACAAAACAATGCCACGCCCAATGAAACAACACCAAGGAAAAACACGAGAGGTGGCCACGCAAACCACACACCCACTGCGGTGGGTGTGTGGTACTATTAAGTAAGTCTTTCTTTATGGGATGTAGTACGGCACCGAAAGAGCAGCACCAGCTGCTCTTTTGGCACTGCTTGTATTGTTTTTTTTTTCTTTTACTAATGTACTGTATTTGCTATTTAGGTACTTTCTCCCTGCGCGAACCGAAACCCGAAACCACCACTGACGAGGCCCGAGGAAAAAATACCGATGTACGCAAGCACAGATGAAGCCCAGGGCAATATACGGGAGTGCGCAGCCACCCAGACCCCAACACCCAGTATCCACCCACTCAAGGTCCCCCCCTCAACTATCCACAAGATATATGGCATGTGCCACACACTTGCTTCGGCATGTGTGTGGCACTCTTAGATGAGTTTCTTTTACTAATGGAATATACGACAATGCCAAAAGAGCAGCTGGCGCTGCTCTTTTGGCGTTGCCTTCTGTCTTTTTTTTATTTACTAATCTGTTCTTATTCTAGAGATACCTCCACCTCACAATACCTCACCCGACAAACGAATAGACAGGCCCGGGGCGAAACACAGGAGCACGCGCAGCCACCCAAGCCCCCCTCGAGTATCTGCAACATAGATGCCGACGAAACAAATATGGTGCCACATGCCCGCTTTAGTGGGTGTGTGGCACTCTTAGGTGAGTTTTTTTTTGTTACAGAGTATACGACAACACCAAAAGAGCAGCGCCAGCTGCTCTTTTGGCGTTGCCTTGTCCTTTTATTTATTTACTAATCTGTTATTATTCTAGATACCTCCACCCTGCAATATCCCACCCGACGAACAAACAGACAGCCAGGGCGAAACACGGCAGCACGCGCAGCCACCCAAGATCCCCCCCCTCAACCATCCGCAACATACATGCCAACAACCAAATATGGTGCCACACACCCACTTCAGCGGGTGTGTGGCACTCTTAGGTAAGTTTTTTTTAGTTATGCAGTATACGACAATGCCAAAAGAGCAGCGCCAGCTGCTCTTTTGGCATTGCCTTGTTTTTTATTTATTTACTAATCTGTTCTTATTCTAGATACCTCCACCTCGCAATACCGCACCCGATGAATGAACAGACAGGCCCAGGGCAAAACACGGCAGCACGCGCAGCCACCCCCCGCCGCTTCGACTATCTGCAACATATGCGCCGACGAAGCAAATGCAGTGCCACACACCCGCTTTGGCGGGTGTGTGGCACTCTTAGGTGAGTTTTTTCGTTATCGAGTATACGACAATGCCAAAAGAGCAGTGCCAGCTGCTCTTTTGGCATTGCCTTCTGTATTTTTTTTTTTCATTTACTAATGTATTATTATTTTAGATAGCTCCACCCCATGATACCCCACCCGCCACATGAACAGACAGGGCCCAGGGCGAAACACGGGAGCACGCGCAGCCACCCAAGTCCCCCCTCGACTATCACCACCTATATGCTGACGAAACAAATACGGCGCCACATACCCGCTTCGGCGGGTATGTGGCAATACTAGGTGTGCTTTCTCAGATCCGGGCATCAAGATTTAGACCTCTTAGGCTGGCTTCCACTACGCAGGAAAGGACCTAAGAGGGTCTGCCCTGTAGGAAGCAGCTACTAGACATTTCTGTAGGAGCTCCTGTGTTACTGCTACATCCAATGAAG